>ML851075.1:15668-31407 GCA_009831015.1 Picea engelmannii
ATGATTTTTGATATCACCTTGTAACAGAGATTGCATAAAGATATCGGGTGAAAGTCATCAAAGGTGGTCGGTTTAGTTTCCTTCAGGATCAAGGTCAGAAAGGTAGAATTTAGACCTCCAATGATATTGCCTAATATTCTAGACTCCTCCACCATTTCTAGGAGATCCTCCCCTACTAAATCAAAGAAGTATGTGAGAAACTCCATCGTCCATCCATCTAGCCCTGGACTCGTATCCTTCTTAAAAATAAAAAGAATATCTTTTAGCTCCTCCAAAGTGACAGGACTGTACATTGAGTAGGACTCCTCCTCATTTACAAACTGTGTAAATATTTCGTTTACCTTTAATTGTTCAATGTAAGTGGGTCCTTATAGAAAATTTTAAAATATTGAGTCGTTGCGGCCTTTAAGGCTCCTAGTTCAGACACCTTTATTCCCATGCTATCAGTGATCTCTCATATATATTTTTGAGTTCTATTGAAGGTAGCATATTTATGAAAAAACTTTGTGTTATTATCCCTACTAGCCAACCAAATTGCCCTACTGTGCAGTCTCCATTGATCTTCGACCCCTTTTAATAAATTGTTTCTTTCTACTTCCATTTGTCGAAGAGATAATTTTGTTTCATGATTTGTAGGATGCCACAATAATAATCACCTCCTTAATGTATGATTCCAGAGACAGTAGCTTAGCATTGTTTTTGGTTATTTTCTCTTTATACCATATCTTTGTTTCAGATTTTAGTACTTTTAACTTCCAAACAATCATGTGTTGTTTGTCTCCTTCAGACAAGAAAACTGGGTCTTTCCATACTTTGTAGACTAAATCCACAAATTCTTGATCCTTCAGCCATTGGGCATTTAGTTTGAAAGGAAATGCCTTATAGTAGGGAGGTAAATCCAGTTGTAAAATAACTGGCACATGATCATAAATAAAGGGCAGTTCAACCAAGGACCTATAAAGGCCGATAATAGACAATAATCTTCAGAAACAAGTAATATTTATAATCTCCTAGCAATCACCTTCTTTCCACAAATCCCGTTCCTCTGGGTAGGAACCAACTTCATTGTCTTGATATCAATCAAATTTTTGGATGAAAAAACGTTGTTGTAATAATCATCTGTAATCCCAATATCGGGCATACCTCCCCAAACCTCGTCCAAAGATAATAAAATATTTAGGTCCCCTGCAATGATTAAATGCTTAATAGAGAGTATACCACTGGCTTCCAACGACTTCCATAATTGTTTCCGCTCCGAGCATAGGCCATATATATTAAGCATTGTTATCTCCCGGTTGTTTAATAAACAACTTCATGTTAATAGAATACCACCTACAGTAAGAAAAGAAATCAATTCATAAATATTAGGATCCCATGACTCTAACAATCCCCCCAAAGTACCTACATAATTTACTGCACATGAAACTCAGGATGGACGCAGGAGATGCATGAAGTCCCTTGATTTCTGAGCATTCACCAAAGTTTCTTGCAAAAACACTATATCAGGACGAGCATTATCCAAGAGTCATCGGATTGAGGTGGCTTTGAGGGTGCCTCCAACCCCTCTTATATTTAAGAAAAGTAATAACATTATTTAGTCCTCGCTGGTACTTTCATTTCTCTAAGAGACCCACTATTGATGGAAGAAGGAATCGACTCATCGGTTATAGGAGTATTTTGTGCCAACTTTTTCCGAGAACTACACATTTTTATAGGGGAGAGTTCTACACCAAGACCCATAGACCATGCAAATTCTTTCCCCTGAACCCCTGGGTGATGTTTTGTTGAAGTAGTCTCCAAATTATCCACAGTGCTATGCAGGGTTTTCCCCAAATAGGTTGGTAGTTTGATCGCAACAGATTTGTCCCAAATGAACGGGATCAGTGAGTCCAGGACAACACTGAGTGAGGAATTTACCTCTTCAAATTATTTGAAGCCCGACTCTATCATCGGATCTAAGAAAGTAGGTGGGGTAGGTGATGATACAGATCCCGGGTGATGAGGTCTTGGTAACAGTGTTTGGGGCTTTCGAGGTGGAACTGTAGGTGTAAGTGAAGGTAGGTCAGTAGAAACAGACATCATCTATCCAGACGCCTTTAATAGGGAAAAGTCCCCAGCATCTGGTAATGTCGAGGTCGTCACCGCAAAAAGGGTTTTTTCAGAGCCCCCTTCGACAATCCCTTTATCGATCGAAGTAGAAACTTGAAGCCAGGGAGAAATTTCTAGAGCATCCCTTTCCCACAACGATAATCACAAGAAAAAAATTGGGCAAAAATATTTTAATTTACCTATAAGTGTAGTCGCCTCTTTGGTCTGTGAGCCTACCTTGGGTCTATAGTGTATAGGATCACAGACATAGGATTACTCTTCATCTACATAAGCAGGTGGGTCCTCTTGAAGGAGAGAGTCTTCTGAATTTTCTTTAGGTACCTTTCCTGTACAATCACGATGCAGATGACCAGTGCCTCGACACCAACTACATCTAAATGGAACACCCAAGTAGTCCAGCCGCTGGTCTGCGCCATTCAATAACAAGTTCCTCCAGGAGTCCTCCATGGATATTGAATTCCACTAAGATCCTTCCAACTTTCCTAACATATTTTTCCATGGTGGAAATATCCAGAGTGATGAAACACCCCAGAGCATCTCCAATTTCCCTCAATGCACCTTCATTCCACCCGTGCAAAGGCAAACCCGATAGAAGGACCCACAAATATTGGTATTGGAAATGTTTAGTTCGTGGGTCAAAGGCCACCCTCAATTGTTTTAACATAAGAGTACTTCCCCCAATCATCCAGAACTTGTTCAACAATAAATTTGCATCTTCCAAAGTCTTTCATACAAATCCCATCCAGCCCTTCGTAAAACAAAGCATCTAGGGCGCATAATTGAGAATAGGAACCCAAAATTTTGTTATCCGTCCCAGAAATGGACTATCAACAAGATAGGAATAGGATAATCTACCCACCAACCCACACAAATCCAATCTGCAAGTTTCTTCCAAGCCCACATCCGAGCCCAACACCATCCTCCTTATCTACTTATGGGCTTCCACACCCTCCTCTTAACTCCATTCGGATGAGTGGGTATATTGGTATTCCTGATTCTATCCCACTGACGACCTCCTTTAAAGCTTGACTTAGTAGCATAAACAACCTTAGGCACATTGTTTGGTATCTCAAAGCTCTCACCAACAGAGGGAATAGAAGGAGTAATAATACTCGAAAATGTCTCTATTTGAGGAGTATACCCAAGAGAAAGGTTCCGAGAAGGAACATAAAATCATGTAGTATGGTTCATTTTACATGAGGTGTGATTAATTGCGCCAGGTAACCCACTCAATGAATCAACCTTTAAGAAAAGACCTTCCCGTTGCCCATTAAACTCGTCTTTTGGACTCATTAATACCCTGACGTCTTCAGTTATGTCAGCAACAGGTGGAGAATCTTTACTAACAACACATGTTTATCACTGTAGGATTTTAAAACTGTCCATTAATCTAGATACGAAAGATGATGGTTGGTGGAAGGTTCAAAAACCAAAGTGAGTAATAAGACAAGACCCACACCACTAAAAGGATACGATCTCTAAACAAATAGAAGGTGGTTCAGTTTCCCAAACTGGCAATGAAAAGGTAAGGCACCTAGGGTAGTGTAATATGAGTGGTTTCATAAAACAAAGTCAGTCGAGCTAAAACTAGAAGTCTGGGTCGTCGAAGGAGGTGAGGGTAGGTAGCTTAACTATACTAAGACTAGGCATCAAAGCACTAAAAAGGACCTCAAAACACAAATATACACACTAAACTTCAAGTAGAAACCTCATAGCTTTCTTGTCGTTACACCTACAACTCAAACTTCACCTAGGTGTGTTTTCTCGTCCCCCCAGTGGTTGAAAACTCGCCATTATTGGGTCTTCAAGCTTTCCTGCCTAATTTCATATATAATATATATGTGTTATATAAAAAAAATACACTAAACTATCGTTTGATACAACAATAGCACCAGGGGGGACTATAGAATTTAAGGAAGATCACTTTATTCTCAGATGTCCTATATATTATCAAATCCACGGGAGATTGAACATCATATACAAAGATGAAATCCTAACGGAACCCAAATGATGCAAAATATGGGCTTCATGGGATAAGGTGACCTAGGTAAGGAGGGGCAGGGTATCACATAAGCAATTATGGGTGAAATTAGGCCCAAAGGCCTAAGGTTCCATAGCCTTCCTCCTCTCAGAAGGAATCCTAGCCCAGGCACAGGAACCAAAAATTCTAAAATGAGTAACATCTAGTTTCTTCCCACTCCAAGCCTGATAAGGTGTGACATCCTTAACTTATTTATGAGGAATTCTATTCTGAATATAGGTTTCACAGTTGATAGCTTCTGCCCAAAATTTTCCACAAACCCCTTTGGGATGAATAGTCTCTTTCGTGCAATTGCAGATGTTGGGTAAGTCTTAGGACCCGATTGGTTAAATAAAATACCTGATATTCAGAAAAAAAAAATGTTGTAGCCAATACCCAAACTACCAGGGAAGTGTACGCCTGGGTAGCAGAGCAAGCAATGTTGGTTGACCCACATTTGAGCAAGCAACATCGGTGCTCCTCAAGACAGACCTACTATTTATTCATGTTGTTCCTCTAATGAATTCCCCTATAGCTTGATATATATCTCAACACATACACATACTATGTGTTATATATATTATATTTTATATATAACACATAGTATGTATGTGTTATATTATATATATAACACATGCATACTATGTATGTGTTATATAATATATATAACGCATACTATGTATGTGTTATATAATATATATAACACATACTATGTATGTGTTATATATATAATATAACACATATTATGTGTTATATTCTGCCCGCATAGCATCCTCATGTTCTCATGTTGTGTCCTCAGGACCGTACCAGATCCATTGGACCTTTACAAGCCCTATGGATCGATTTCAGAGTTTTTTGTTTTTTCGGTCCAATATGCACACAAGATGCACTTGCAAGACACCTTCTTGCTCTACCTGAATCACATTTCAATCAATTACATGATTAACATCAAGTATATATTTCTTAAGCAATGAAACATGAAACACATTATGTGTTATATATATATATAATATAACACATACTATGTGTTATGTAATACATATAACACATATACTATGTGTTATATAATATATATAACACATATACTATGTGTTATATAATATAATATAACACATATACTATGTGTTATATTATATAAAGGTGAAGATTGTTACTTTTCTTGTATTATTTTGTATGAAGAGAAGTCGTATAAATACAATTATTAAATTTATAAATGAATGGTGGAATGAATCATTGAGAAATAATATCCATTCATTATTGATTAGGAATCTGAAGTATCGATCTGAGATTATGATAGAACCCTTTATTCTTTTATAAAGAAATATTATCTCCTATACCACGATGAAAATGAATTTTCATCCCGAATACAACATGTGAAAATTGATAGTTTGTAATTTTACATAAATTTTAATAAATTAATGTATGTCAATTATCATGCATATATAATAGATTCATTTTTTATTATGTTAAAAAAATAGATTAATACATGTATATATTTATATATATTTTTATAAATATATGTGTTTATATATATATATATATATATATAACACATACTAGGTATGTGTTATACTATCTAACACATACTAGGTATGTTGATGCGGGAGCATCGCCAACAAAGCACAAGCGTGGAAGACAATTGGGCGCACAAGCACATATTTTGAAATGTTTTGAATTTCAAGGATCAATGTATTGATGTAATATCTGACAAAGCTTTTAAAATTTATGAACATCTTTAATGATTGGAGGCTGAACCATTGCATAAGATCGATGGTGGAATGTATTTTGCTTTAATGTGAAGGATCGCAGTATAGATTTGGAGCTTGCGCTATTATCTATCTGACTCTATATTTATTGTAATAAATGTTAAGTAGTTGTAGTTGATAGCATTCAATTCCAATAGGATATCATAGAGTAGTTGGAGGGAAGAACTCAAGAGAATCCCTTTGTATAGAAGTTTGGTATTGTTGCCAAGGAGGCTGCTAAATCTAATGTGTAGATTTCCATTGTAAGCTAAGAGTTGGGAGATACAGAGAAATATTGTATGAATGTATGTAAGTTTCATTTGGATGAATATAAAAGAGGAATATTGTCCCAAATGTGTGTTGTTACGTGTCTATATGAATTAATGAATGGTAGACTCTCTATTATTTTTCAATTCTCTGTTATTTCTTGTTCTTGTATTCATGACTGCATTTGCTTTGTTGACTGTATGAGTCGATGTGAGGAGCAGATAAGTTTCAATTTTTTCTCTTCATTGAGAAAGTGCAAGGTGTGCATAGTGTTCGCAAGGAGTGCGTGAATGAGTCTGTTTCGACTCGAATTCTCAAAAGAGATAGTGAAACTTATATGTGTGCAAGGAGTGCATCAGCGTCCACATGGAGTGCGTGACAGAGTTTTCAACGCAAAATCTCAAGAGGAATAGCGTGATTTTAGTCACGAGAGGACATACACAAAGAGTGTAAAAACCATTCACAGAGTAGCCGACTGTGGAAGAGGATCTGTTGCAAGGTGTGCATAGTTCGAGATTCGACTAAGTGTCAAAGGAAGTGTCTAGAGGAAGTCAAGTAAGTTAAGCTCGGGAGGGAAAGTAGTGGAAAACATCCAAGGGAAGAAGTCCTTGAAGTCTTCACTGAAAGTCAGTGAACAAGATTCTTTCTCAGAGGGATACAAACGATTCGAGACCATCATATCTGGTAAATCTATGAGGAGGATAGTCATGGAGTGTTTCGGTACTTTGGAGTTCGGCAAGTTTGAAGACTTGATGAAAGTGGAGTCGCAAAGTCCGAATTCGTGATTCAATATTGAACGTTGATCGCAGAAGAGCACATGACAACGGATTAAGGAGTGCGGGAGTCAGAAGATCAGAAGTTTGTGGGCAGAAGGCCTAAAGTTTCGTGAGGTCGCGAAGTCCAAAACATAGTGGGGCCAATGAATTTGAGGAGGCGTGTTGAAGAAGTTCGGAAAATTAGAGGAGAGCGCTTCAGGAAAAAGTGAGAGAAGGATTCGGGATATCCTCGAAGTCCGAATTGTGAAAAGATAAACGCGTGGTCATAGCCGTGGTCACTTCTATAAGAGACATGTTTGTGTGGGTAGAGTAGTTTCAGGTGCCCGTAGGGACCCAAGGAGTCGCTCTGACTTAGTAAGTTAATTATCTAAGACCGGGAGGTCAAGTAACCCTTTGGAGGGAAGGTGGTCTATGCCAGAGTGGTATCAGAGCAGATACATAATTGACTTTTGTAGAGAAAAAGGAGTAAGACGATATCATAAGGAGAGGTATTAGAAGCATCAACACAATGCCACCTAGAAGATGTGCTAAGCCACCTATAGCCAACAGAGCTATGGAAAGGGAAATGAGAGAATTGTGTGTGAGGTTGGATGCCATGGAGATAGCACAAAGGAGAGCGCCTGATGCTGGAGATGTCAACGAGGAATAAAATAAAGAAGTAGAAGTCGAATAAGTTGTAGCTGAGGATGTTGCAGAAGAACGCTTGATGAAAGCAGTTGTCAAATTGGGTGCCAGAGTGAAGATTGAAATCCGTATGTACGAAGTAAATTTAGACACAAAATAATTTTTTGATTGGATACAAGCAATGGACAAGTATTTCGACTATGAGGATATCGAAGAGGAGAAAAAGGTAAGACATGTTGTCACTAGGTTGAAAGGACATGCAACACTGTGGTGGGATAAACTGCATGCCGACAAGAGGAGAAAGGGAAAACAAAATATCAAGAGTTGGGATCGAATGGTAGCCAATTTAAAGGTGAAATTCATACACAAGGATTACCAGATAAGTCTATTCAGGAGGATTCAAAACCTGAGACAAAGAGAATTGACTGTGAAGGAGTACACATAAGAGTTCTATAAGTTGAACATTAGAGCTAGATAGAGAGAGAGACGAAGAGAAATTTGCGAGATATATTAATGGCCTAAGATATGATATCCAGAACGAAATCAACATGACGACAATTAGGACAGTAGAAGATGCGTATCAAATGGCACTGAAAGCAGAAGAGAAGTTGGCCAGGAAGCAGATTCAATAGAACAGAGGTCGAAGCTTGAACAAAGGCAAGGGAGTTGCCCAAGATAAAGCACAGGATCCCAAGGACAAGGCAGAGAAACCACATATTCAATCTGATAGAGGAAGAAGTTCCCAAGGAAGGCAGAGTGGTGGTAGAAGTTCTTTTCCCAGAGGAAGAGGAAGAGGAAGAGGAGGATAAGTGAGATGTTATGCATGTGGAAAGATAGGACACATGTCTTGGGATTGTCCTGAGAGAAAGAAAGGAGGTGGAGCTCACATCTCAGAAGCGTTTAAGTGAGATGTTGAGGCATAAGGTGCAGAGGATGGAAGGTCCTTGATGATGAAGAAGGTTCTTTTGAAGCAAGAGCCAGAACCTGAAAATCTAGCGCAAAGGAAAAAAAAATTCAGGACAGCTTGCAAAATGAAAGACATGGTTTGAAAGGTAATAATTGATAGTGGGAGCACTAACAACTTAGTATTCATGGAGATGGTGGAGAAGCTAAAGTTGGAGATGACTGCACATTCGACACCGTATCAAGTCTCATGGTTGCAGAAAGGTCATCAAGTAACAGTCACTCAACAATACCTGATTGAATTTAAAATAGGAGGATATAGAGATGAGATTCTGTGTGACGTGATTCCCATGGATGTCTGTCATGTTTTGTTGGGAATACCATGGAAATATGACAAGAATATTATTCATGATAGGAGGAGAAATACTTACACCTTAGAGAAGAATGGTAGGACACACATGTTGTTGCCGATTGAAGAAAGTAAGGTGAAAGATGAAGCCAGCGCGAGCATAATTCTCATGAGTGGGAAGGAACTCCTGAATGAAGTAAAGAAGGAACAGGAGATGCAGTTTGCTATAGTGAGGAAACTGAGGGTTATCCTTACCAGTACTTCAATGGAATATTTGTCTGAGGAAGTTCAAGAACTATTAGAGAATTTTGTTGATATTGTAGTAGATGAGTTGCCAAACTCATTTCCACCTATCAGAAGCATTGATCATCACATTGACTTGATAGCAGGAGCGAGCCTACCGAATAAAGAAACGTACAGGTTGACACATCAAGAGAATGAGGAGGTGAAGAGACAGGTTTAGGATATGTTAGACAAAGGGTTGGTCAGAGAAAGCTTGAGTCCATGTGTAGTGCCAACTAAATTAAGTCCAAAGAAGGATGGAGGATGGAGAATGTGTATGGACTCGAGGGCCATAAAAAAAATCACCATCAGATACAAATTTCCATTACCAAGGATGGATGACCTGATGGATTTCCTGAGTGGAGCCAACTATTTTTCAAAAATAGATTTGAAAAGTGGATATCACCAGATAAGAATGAGAGAAGGTGATGAGTGGAAAACAACATTCAAGATGAATGAGGGGTTGTATGAATGGCTTGTTATGTCGTTTGTCCTAACAAATGCCTCGAGTACTTTTATGAGACTGATGAATGAAGTGTTAAAATATTTCATTGGTAAGTTTGTGATTGTATATCTGGATGATATACTGGTCTTTAGCAAAACTAGGGAGGATCATTTGAGACATTTAACATTGGTGATGAGGAGGTTGCAGTAAGAGAAGTTGTTGATTAATCTGAAAAATTCCTCTTTCATGAAAATAGAGCTCATTTACTTGGGTTTTTTCATTTCTTCAAATGAGTTGAAGATGGATCCCGAAAAGGTGAGAGCAATCAGAGAATGGTCGTCACCGAAGAATATCTTTGAGGTAAGAAGCTTCCATGGATTAGCAAGTTTCTATCAAAAGTTTATTAGAAATTTTAGTGGGATTAGTGCTCAGATGATGGATATAGTAAAGAAAAGACACAAGTCTTTCAAATGGACAAAAGAGGCTGAGAGGAGATTCAACATATTGAAGGAGAAAATAATTGAACAACCGATTCTAGTTTTGTTGAATTTCGGAAAGAATTTCCAAGTGAGATGTGATGCGAGTGGAGTTGCAATTGGAGTGGTCTTAAGTCAAGACAACAGGCATGTTGCATATTTCAGTGAGAAGTTGAATGAAGCTAAAAAGAAGTACTCCACATATAACAAGGAGTTATATTCCATAATTCAAGCCTTGAAGAAATGGACATATTATCTCGTACCGAAGGAGTTTGTTTTGTATAGCGATAATCACACTTTGCACTTCATAACCAGGCATGAGAAGTTGAACTAGATACATGCTAAGTGGATAGAGTTTGTGAAAAATTTCACTTTTGTCATTAAACATATTTCTGGAAATGCTAACAAGGTTGTTGAT
The DNA here is from genome assembly GCA_009831015.1 of Picea engelmannii. Taxonomy (NCBI): domain Eukaryota; kingdom Viridiplantae; phylum Streptophyta; class Pinopsida; order Pinales; family Pinaceae; genus Picea; species Picea engelmannii. The sequence goes on from ML851075.1 coordinate 26,083, forward strand.
GCATTGAGCAGGAGAATTTTTATTCTGTGGGAATTTCAAGTCAAGACCTTAGGGTTTGACCACCTTAAGGAAATGTACCACAGTGATCCAGATTTTGCAGAGGCATATGAAGCGTGTGTGAACCCTGTGCTCAAGGACAAAAGCCAGTGGGCCGAATATCTGATTCAAGATGGGTTTTTGTTCAAAGGATGCCAGTTGTGCATACCAAGTTGATCGATGAGGGAGAATTTGCTGAAGGAAAAGCATAGTGGAGGTCTAGCCGGACACTTCTGCCATGACAAAACATTTGCTCAATTAAACGGTTCATATTATTAGCTAGGTATTAGAGCGGAGGTGAAGAGATTTGTGAACAATTGTAAGATTTGTCAGTATGCCAAGGGAAAGAAGCAGAACACTGTGTTGTATCAACCATTGCCTATTCCATAGAGGCCTTGGGATGCAATAAGCATGGATTTTGTGTTGGGATTGCCAAGGACACAGAGGGGAAGTGATTCCATTTTTGTGGTGGTGGACAGATTTTCGAAGATGGCACACTTTATCCCATGTCAAAAGACCAGTGATGCAACGCATGTTGCAAATTTGTTTTTCAGAGAGATTGTGAGACTCCATGGATTGCCCAGGAGTATAGTTTCAGACAGGGATACCAAATTTGTTGGTCATTTCTGGAGGGCGTTGTGGAAAAATTTGGGGACAGAGCTATCTTTTAGTTCTTCATATCATCCACAAATGGATGGATAGACTGGAGTGGTGAATAGAAGTCTAGGGGATTTGGTGAGGAGTTTGGTCACTGAAAACCATAGTCAGTGGGATCAGATTCTAGCACAAGACGAGTTTTCATATAATGAATCAGTGAATAGGAGCACTGGGAAGAGTCCATTTCAAATAGTTTATGGGATGAATCTGAGAGGAGTGTCGGAGTTAAGATATTTGAAGCAGAGCGAGTTTGGAAGTGTGGGAGCCGAAGACTTCACTGCATAGATGCTGGAACTTCACAATCAGATCAAGGAGTAGTTGAAGAAGAGCAGCAGTGAATACAAGCGCAGAGCTGATCAACATAGGAGGAAGCTTGAATTTGAAGTTGGAGATCAAGTTCTAGCACATCTAAGGAAAGAAAGATTCTCGAGGGGAACATATAATAAGTTGAAAATGAAAAAGATAGGGTCTTGTAAAATCCTAAGGAGATTTGGTGAGAATGCTTATGATTTAGAGTTTCTAGAAGATGTGGGTATATCACCCATATTCAACATTGCAGACCTGTATCCATACAGGGAAGATAGATTCGAAGGATTAGAAGATCACAAAATGATCCAGTGGGAGAAACAGATGCATGTAGCAGAGGAGTCACGGATGGAAAAGATCATAGATCAACAAGTTGGTAAGAAGCCCAGAAGGAAGACGTATTTTGAATACTTGGTGAAGTGGAAATGATGACCAGTAGAAGATGCCAGTTGGGTTGGTGAAGCAGAGATCCAGAAACATGGAAGATCGGTGCAGGATCTCATGGATAGGAGTCCATGAATTTTTTAGCCAAGGGAGTATGATGCAGGAGCATCGTCAGCAAAGCACAAGTGTGGAAGACAACTACGCGCACTAGTGCATATTTTGAAATGTTTTGAATTTCAAGGATCAATGTATTAATGTAACATCTGACAAAGATTTTAAAATTTATGAACATATTTAATGATTAGAGGTTGAACCATCGCATAATATCGATGGGGGAATGTATTTTTCTTTAATGTGAAGGATTGCAGTATAGATCTGGAGCTTGCACTCTTATCTGTCTGACTCGATATTTATTGTAATAAATGTTAAGTAGTTGATAGCATTCAATTCCGATAGGATAGCATAGAGTAGTTGGAGGGAAGAACTCAAGAGAATCCCTTTGTATAGAAGTTTGGTATTGTTGCCAAGGAGACTGCTGAATCTAATGTGTAGATTTCCATTGCAAGCTAAAAGCTGGGAGATACAGAGAAATATTGTATGAATGTATGTAAGTTTCAGTTGGATGAATATAATAGAGGAATATTGTCCCAAATGTGTGTTGTTATGTGTCTATCTAAATTAATGAATGGTAGACTCTCTGTTATTTTTCAATTCTTTGTTGTTTCTTGTTCTTGTATCCATGACTGCATTTGTTTTGTTGAATGTATGAGTCGTTGTGAGGAGTATATAAGTTTCAATTGTTTCTCTTCATTGAGAAAGTGCAAGGTGTGCATAGTGTCTGCAAGGAGTGCGTGACTGAGTCTGTTTCGACTCGAAAGATCAAAAGAGATGGTGAAACTTATATGTGTGCAAGGAGTGCATCGACGTCCGCAAGGAGTGCGTGACAGAGTTTTCAACGTGAAATCTCAGGAGGAATAGCGTGATTTCAGTCACGGGAGGACAGTCACAAAGAGTGCGAAAACCATCCACAAAGTAGCCAATTGTGGAAGAGGATTTGTTGCATGGTGTGCACAGTTCGAGATTCGACTAAGTATCAAAGGAAGTGTCTAGAGGAAGTCAAGTAAGTTAAGCTCAGGAGGGAAAGCAGTGGAAAATATCCAAGGGAAGAAGTCCCTGAAGTCTTCATTGAAAGTCAATGAACGAGATTCATTCTCAGAGGGAGACGAACGATTCCAGACCATCATATATGGTAAATATATGAGGAGGATAGTCGTGGAGTGTTTCGTTACTTCGGAGTTTGGAAAGTTTGAAGACTTGATGAAAGCAGAGTTGCGAAGTTCGAATTTTTGATTCAATCTTTAATGTTGATCACAAAAGAGCACGTGGAAATATATTAAGGAGTGTGGGAGTTGAAAGATCGGAAGTTTGTGGGCGGAAGGCCTAGAGTTTCACGAGGTCGCGAAGTTTGAACCATAGTGGGGCCGGTGAATCTGAGGAGGCGTGTGGAAGAAGTTCGGAAACTCGAAGGAGAGCGCTTCGAGAAAAAGTGAGAGAAGGATTCAGGATATCCCCAAAGTCCAAATCACGAAAATACAGACGCATGGTCATAGTTGTGGTCACTTATGGAAGAGACCTGTGTGTGCGGGTAGAGTAGTTTTGGGTGCCCGCATGGACCCAAGGAGTCGCTCTAGCTCAGGAAGTTAACAATCCAAGACCGTGAGGTCAATCATCCCTTTGGAGGGAAGGGGGTCTGCACCATATGTATGATATTATATAACACATACTAAGTATGTATTATATATATTATATAACACATACTAAGTATGTATTATATATATTATATAACACACAATATATGTTATATAATATAACACATAGTATGTGTTATATAATATATATATAACACATATTATGTGTTATTATGAAGGCATATACACTGATAGGTTTTTCCCAAAACCTATTAATGGGAAATGCCTGTCAACCTAAACTAATGGTTTAGGCTCAACCTTCAAGACCTGTCAACCTAAACCGCTAGTTGTAGTGTGTCAGTTGTTCCCGCCAGATGTTTGTGTTGAGGATTTGTTCCCCACCGCCTCTGTTTCACCAGTTGTTCCTCCTCAAAATTCCCCCCACCACCTTTAAACCCAATGCTTTTCTTAATAATAAACCCTCGCCTCAAGTGCCTCAAGTGGAGGAGCTGGAAACCCTGATGCTGGAACCGATAATCGCTGAATGCATTCCAACATCCCATCTCTGTTTTGGTGCAGTTGTTCCATGTCACCAACAAAATCTTGCAATTCTATAAATGAAGATTTGTCTTTGTTCACAGTCATTTTAGCATGCTTCCTCAACTCCTGAGGTTTCCTTCTCATGGTTTTTCCTTCTTCCTCCACCATAAGCATGGTCACTGCCCTTCTCACTTCTTCTTCATCTGGCACATTGTTGCATTGCACTTATTGATTTGAACACCTTGTGGTGAGGCTTGATCCTACACTCCAAACTGTAATTCAGGAGGTAAGGCTTTGACAAAATAATCTTTGCAGGAATTCCTGCAGTATGTATGAAAAATTCCATGTTCTTCAGCACCTTCTCCATGGAAAAATTTAGTGTGTGTGGGTTCCTCCAAACAAGCTCCTTGATCTCATCTTCCAGCAAGCTAAAACTTGCTAAATTCTTTAATTTCTTTTCCAAATATTCAAGCCCATTACGATTAACCAGAATCTCAGGTTCCTATTTCAAAACCTTGGAGATATCAGCCTCTGATCCGAACAGGTTTTGAAGATACTGGATGTTGGGATGCACAATTTTCTCTAGACTGCTGCTAAGCAATCTATGTAGATCGGAAATGGCATTTGTAGTGAAACCCAATGTTTTAATGAACTCAAACTTGGGTTTCAACTGCCGATCAGCATTGAGAGTAAGAATATATGTGTTTCTGGTAATGATTTTTCTTACCTGGTCTTCTGTAAACCCTGAATATCTCAGGCACTGAACCGCTTGTTGGGCTGTATGAGTGGATCTCGTACGGCCCAAGGATGGAATTCTTTTGAGGATTGTTGAGAGCTCAGACTGGCAAACCCCACATTCGTTCAGTAATAAATATGGCATGGGGCAGGTACTCTCCGCTTTTGGGTAGCCTATGGGATTGTCATTACCACCAATAGTAGATGTAGATAGCAGGGATTGTTTTAACAAAACAATCTGTGGAAATGGTGGGGATAGTTTTGCAGCAGCGGCCGCCGCCAGCTGATGAAGAGGTAGGCGAAAAGGATCAGTCTCTTGAAGCGTTTATACGCTTCTTTGAGTCTTTCTTCGAGGCAAGCATATAAAGGTAAGTATGATAGTTGGTCTCTCTTAGTGAACATGTTTTTTCTCGAAACTGATCCCTCATATTTTAGCGGATAAAATTGGTCAAGCCAGTATAAAATAGGTGAATAAATAGATATATTTATTTTTAAGAAATTTTTTATTTAAATATATTAAAAAATTGTGAAAAGTTATAGTTTTATTTGATTTAGTCAAGCTTTTTGTAAAAAAAAATTAGAAATTTTAATATATTTAAAGATTATCCATGAACTAAAAAAATAAAGATAGAATTTTATTTAAATGGAAAAATAAAAAGAAAACCAAAAAAACTGAATTGGTTCATGGATTAACTCACTCCTTTTAAAATTAATTTGTATGGTAATATTGCCTTCTTTTTTTTCATTATGAGTTTACATTTTGTATAAAATGTACTTGTATTTTGAAATGCATTGAGATTTGGGTTCAGACTTGGTGTTTGAATAAGCTAATATGAGAGAGTATGGGACATATGCTCCACACAGGTTTCACGGTCAGGCTCCTGATGTGATCGATCCCTGAGGAATCGAGCTCGTAAAATGTATTAAATGTGGTGTGTTCTTTTCGGTTTCAAATTTTTGCATTACGCTTTGTGTGTTC
>WSFP011370331.1:0-31406 GCA_009831015.1 Picea engelmannii
CTCTCGGTACTCCATGTCTAGGACCATGTGGGCCTCGAGACATGATCTCCTAGTTATCCCTAGATAGCGGGGATAACAGATCCCATTTCATATTGTATTTCTTACTTTTTATCTTTGTTTCAGACATGTCACAAGTGATAGCTATAAAAGAGAAATTGTGACAATTATTCGTGCTATTGTTTTATTACTATTATAAAAAATAAAAATAAAAGGTATTATTATTGCATGTTTTGTTGACCTTCGTTCAGGTTACATGTGATAACCCTAAGGAAGCTATAGTGAAGGTTACATCAGACAACATATTATATGAGACATGAAGCAGACTATGTACATGACCATATACGTTCAAGTACCAAAGAAGATGAAGACGAAGCAATCTTTTGAGATCTAGAGTATCTCATATGGAGATTGATTGTAAGGAGCAAAAGGATTCAAAGATGACCAACCATTAGAACTCACATAAGACTTGGTCAAAGGATAATGAAGCCATCTTGATGGGAAGAAAAACGCGTTTGAAGTCTGACTCAACCTTTCATATCGAGACTTGGTATTCAACACCAAGTATACCCTGTAAGAAATGATGAAGTCCTTGTAGATTCGGAAGAAATCAAGACTAAGCATGATCTCAGAAAGGATCAAATGAAGAGACATCTCCCAGGATTGGGAGACAGATTTCATGAGGAGACTAGATCGTAGCTTCAGAAACTACTAGGAGATATAAAATCTCCTGGAAGATTCTCTTGTTTCAGTAACATAGAAGGAAGCCAGTCAGAAAGACTAGGATATGGATTCTTCCGTGAGACTAGAAGAGAAGTCAATATTTCCTTCCAAGATTGATCTATACAGATAAAACATGTTGCAGATGTACAAAGCATGATGTGTGTCCATAGGATTCTCCCAACAAGAGGGATAAGACTATGACGAGACACTTACTCCACTAATTGAAGAAATAGTTCCAGTATTCATGAAGACAACCAGAACAACCATGATTCATATATAGTATGAGATGCAGGGGGAGAAATCCCCATATTTAAAATTTAGTGGCAGTTTGTGCAGTACATTAGTTGGGTCATGGAGACATGACTACAATAAAATATAGAGTTACCTCCATGAAAGAAGAAGAGCTACCTTCAATACCAGTTATTGAGTCACTCTCAGTTTCAGATGAAGTTGTTGTCGTGATGAAGTAGATGAGTTACTTTCAGATTTCAACAGTCACGGTGAGAATGGAGCAGTCATTCTCAACTTCAGAGAAACTGCAGGTGGAGAGTCCTAGTTCCAGAAGGAACAATTGCAGAAAGATGAGAGGACATACTCTCAGGCAGTGAAACAGATAGTGCTTTGCAGAGAGCACATAGAGCTAGCACATGATTGTGCATATTGAGTTGCAACTAAGCAATTGTACCAGGTTGGTACAAAGTGATGTGAAAAATTGATTTGAAGTTAAATATAGAAAGACTCATGTTTGCAAGATGAAGCAAGCTCCTAGAGCTTGGTATGACAGCACTGACAGTTTCCTGACAAGCTTGGGATTTACCAAGAGTAAAACTGATTCTAAACTTTACTTCAAGGTTATGAATGATGAACGAGTTATATTATTGCTACTATATGTAGATGATGTATTCTTGACAAGATGAAGAAAATCTCATCACAGATTGTAGAAGAAGCTCGCTACATAGTTTGATGAAAGACCTAATGCATTATCTCTAAGGTCTTGAAGTTTGACAGAGCCCAGAGAAGATCTTCCTTAACCAAGGGAAACATGCAATAGAAATACTAAAGAGGTTTGATATGTTGGAGTATAAATCCATGAACTCACCCATGGAAACAAAGTTTAAGCTCCCGGTAGATACCTCGTCAGAATTGGTTGATGCTACTATGTACATACATATTATTATTGGTTCATTGATGTATCTGAAAAATACCATACCGGATATATGTTTTGTTGTGAAAACCTTTGAGATAGTATCTGGTAGAACCCAGACATGTTCACCTTGATTATGCAAAACATGTGATGAGATACCTTAAGGGTACATTAAATTTTGGTTCTGCTATACTAGAGATCATGACTTCAGATTGTATGGATACACTGGTTCAGATTGAGTTGGAAGTGTTTCTGATAGAAATAGCACTTCAAGATGTTGTTTCAGTCTGGGGTTAGCCATGATGATCCAAACAGGATCCAAAGAAGACTAAGGACAACTCAGAACTCGCAGAAATAACTCAGGAAGATCAGAATGGCCTCAACGGACAGAGAAAGGGAAAAAAATCAAAGTCCTCAAAACTCAGTGAAAATGGAATCATCGTGAAGAGTGCATCGCAAGTTTTCCAACAACGCAAATGACTTGTCAAAAGGAGTTACAAATCGAAATATATTCGCGGTCAAAGTTTGGTCAACTAAGCCGAGTCAGCAGGTGATGAGTCAACATCCGTACTACTGACGTCAACATCAGTATGGATGACATCAGCATCCGTACAACATACATGGCACACGCATGAGGTGACATGCTGACATCATCATGGTGACCCAGCTGCCACGTGTCACTCATTTTTTGGCATTTTCGGGTCATTTCGTGGATTAGTAAAAATGTGCCACGTGTCACTCTTTACAGCCACATGGCAGACCATATGGTGATGTGGCATGATGATGTGGTAGCTGAGGTGGTAGACCGTATGTTGATGTGGCAAGTGATTGTACAGTTGGTTGACATGGCCCAATGGTTCATTGCCATGTGGCCCAGTCATAGGCTACCACGTGGCAGTGGGAAAATGCCCAATGAGGGCCCGAGAACAAAATTCCAAAAATAAAAAGATTGGCGGGTCCGCCAAATCCAACGGAATCCCGCCAAATCTGGCGCCCAACGGACATATCCAAACCTTTGCTAAAGTTGGCGGAACCACGGAATATATTAATATATATAAGTTATAACCAACAACCCAAAAGGGGAGGCCTGCGGGCTCGACCTTGGGACCTCCCCCTTTACCTACACCTTAACAAATGCTCCACCAACCACTAGGCCAAACGACCTACGTTGTTTACAATGCTCGAAATATTACTTAAATTTTGAATCCGCCCAGTGCTAAAGGAGGAGGCACGTGAGGGTACGCTCGACACGCTTTATGAGGCATTTTCTTGGCATTAATTGCAGGTTGCAGGGCACAAAAATCGAGACCTAGTTTCTCTTGGGCCTGGGAGTGCTAGAGTCGGATTGAAGCATGGAGGTAATCATTTTTGGGTAATTCGACACCACAAATTCAATAGTGTTGTCTGTTTTCTGATCTGAACAAAACTTCTACAACTTAATTTCAGAATGAGGTATACTTATGTATTTTGCCAAATGCTTTGCTGAGTTAATAAAAATGCCTACCCATTTGAGAGCATGACCCAGAGACGTAGTCCACCAGGGACGAACTCCATTATCAAGTTTTTTGTGCTCAAATTTGATGCTTATGTCTCTTCATTATTTAACTTTTCCTTCTTTAATGGTGCACTTTAATTTATGCTCATTTAACACAATTTTTTATAAGTCACTTCGATGAAAAGATCCCAGATCATTTGGTATCAGAGCAGTCATCTTTGACTTGAATTGTTGAGTGTGAATGCTTACTAGGGCCAAGCATAAGCAGGGTGAAGGAACTCTTAAGACTTTCAATCCCGAAGTTGGTCGTGCATCCCGAAGGAAGAAAATGGCAGAAGAGGACAAGCGTGATGAACATGAGAAAAACTTCCATATGGTTTGTTATCGCATGTCAGAAATGGTCGAATGAATGTATGGAGACTACAAGAAGAGCATGAAGAAGAAATGGAAGAAAAATGAAGCACAAGATGATGATGATGCTTCGGTAAATCAAGGGGCTAGAGGAGACCCTCCTGAGCCTCCATCTTCACCATCAAGTTCTAGTTCTTCTTCCTCTGAGCACTTTCATCAGTCTCATCATTCTAGCCATAAAGCCTCTTTTAAAAAACCATTATTAAAGCTTGATGTAAAATTTGTTTTACCTATGTTTAATGGAGATGTTAATCTATAAAATCTAGACAATTGGATTCGATAGGTTGAAGTATATTGCCATGTTCAACAGATTGATGAAGAGGAAGTTAAAGTGCAACTAGCTTCTCTTCAGTTGGAAGGCACCGCTCTCATATGGTGGGAGAGCAAACTTCAGGACATAAGTAAGTGTGGTAATCTTCTTTCCTCATGGTTGAAATTTAAATCAACGATAAGGAAGCAATTTTATCCATTGGGTTACTTACATAAAACAATGATGAAATGACAAACTTTAAGAGAAAGTAAAGGTCAAAGTGCACAAAGTTTCACAGAATAATTTAGGAAGAAAGCTCTTGAATTAAACATTCCTTTGGATTCTTATGAAACTTTAATGAAGTATATTGGCGCACTACACAATTATAGTCGTCATACTTTACTATTGTTTAACCCCACTAGTATTGACGAAGTTTGTGTGCAAGCCAGTCACCTTGAGAACATGGGAAAGCATGTTCAAGAAAATCCCACAAAGAAATCTTCCAATCTTCCACATAATCCATTTAATAAGTTTAAAAGGAAGGACAAGAAGACCGCCACAGTAAAGAGAGAAGAATGAAAACCATCTTGCACTCATTGCAAGAAAAGTGGTCACGATGATGAACATTGTTGGAAAGTACATCCAAAGAAGAGACCGAAACAGTTCGGTGGAAAGGGGAAGACAAAAATCATTGCTACAATGCAACAAGATCTTGGTTCAAATTCAGGAGACGAATGAAAGATCACAGTGGTTGGAGTACAAGATAAAGATTCCCTTCATGCTAGTTCAAATTCCAATAATGAATTTCATGATGATGAACGAAATATGAATGAATTATTTCATATAAGAGTTGTATCTAAACACACTAAGATAGATACATTGTTTGATTCGGGTTCCCAAGTAAACTTGATATCTAAAGAACTTGTCAAAAATATGGGTCTTGAAACGAAACCACATCCAAAGCCTTATCCTCTTGGTTGGGTATGTGATAAAGCAAAACTTAATGTCACCAAACAATGTAGGGTCAAATTTTCTATTGCTTCAAAGTTGATTGATGAAGTGGATTTGGATGTTGTATCACTTGATATATGTGGCATAGTGTTGGGGAGTCCTTATCTTTATGATAGAAAAACAATCTTCTTTCTTCATGAGAACAAATACCACCTTACTAAGGGGGGAGTGGAATATATTGTTAGAGCTCACACCATGAGGGTAAACATAACACTTGTTAGTGCAGGTCAAATGAAGAGGCTCATAAACACTAATAAGATATATGTACTCATGGTCATAAGGGAGAAAGATGTTGGAATATCCAACGCTTTTCAAGGATGTGATCCTTCTCATAAGAAAGAATTAATTGATATTGTTTCTAAGTATGATGATATTTTCCAGGAACCAGATGGATTACCTCATAAGAGGGAAATCCAACATGAGATACATCTTCAGCAAGATTCTCCTCTTCCTAATGTGGGCATGTACATGATGTCAATTGTAGAGATGACAAAGATCAAGAAGCAGGTACAAGGCTTATTGGATCAAGGGGTCATCAGGCCCAGTTCATCTCCTTGTGGTTTTCCAATCGTGATGGTTCCAAAGAAAGATGGCACATAGCGAATGTGTGTCGATTACCGGGCCTTAAATAAAATCACAGTGAAAAATCGATACCCTCTTCCTCGTATAGATGATTTACTTGATCAGTTAAAGAATGTTGTTTATTTCACTAAGTTGGATTTGCGCAGTGGATACCATCAGATCAGGGTTGCAGAATAGGATGCATGGAAGACTGTCTTTAAAACCAAACATGGATTGTTTGAGTGGTTAGTTATGTCGTTTGGGCTTTGTAATGCTCCGACAACTTTCATGTGTGTGATGAATAATGTATTCAGGCCTTTTCTAGATGATTTTGTGATTGTATATTTAGAGGACATTCTTATTTTTAGCAGGACTTGGGATGAACATGTGAGACATGTAAAGCAAGTATTAGATACTTTGCAAAGGGAAAAGTTGTATGTAAAATTGTCCAAATGTGAATTTGGTAAGACTGCACTTGTGTACTTAGGTCATATTGTAGGAGGATAACTAAAAATTGATCCTTCCAAGATTGATGTAATTGTAAATTGACATGAGCCAAAAAGTGTAACCAATATATGAAGATTATTAGGTGCAGTCTAGTATTGGAGGAGGTTCATTTCAAACTTCTCCTTTATAGAAGCTCCTTTGCATGCCTTAAGCAATGTGAAGAACACTTTTCAGTGGGGAGGAAAGCAACAAAAATCTTTTGACACTTTGAAGGAAAAGATCAGTACCACACCAATATTAAGACTGTCGAATCTTCAACAACCCTTTGAGATCGAGACAGATGCCAGCGGATACGCCATGGGTGCAATATTGATGCAATATCGTAAGCCTATCTGTTACCACTCTGAAAATTTTAACCAAGTTGTTGTTAACTATCCTACATATGATAAAGAGTTGTATGCATTAGTTCAAAGCATAAAGAAATGGAAGCACTACTTGTTATGGAATGAGACAATCATACATACAAATCACCAACCCTTACAGTATCTCCAAGCACAAACCAAATTGCAACAATCTCGACATTACAGATGGATGGGTTTCCTACAACAATTTCATTTGGTAATAAAGTACAAAAAGGGTACAAGTAACAAGGTAGTTGATATGATTTCTAGACCTCCTATTGTTGCTTCTATTATTTTGAAGAATAGTTCTTTATCTCATGATAGCTATGTGGAACACTATGCCATTGATGAAGATTTTAAAGAAGTATATGAGAAGCTAACCCATGGTGCACATGTAGAGAACTATTGTCTGCAGGGAAAACTACTCTACCATCTTGGAAAACTATGTATTCCTACAAGTGAATGAGTCCATGTAATACGAGAAGCTCACACTTCTCTTCTGTCTAGGAATTTTGGGGTAGGAAAAACTATGGCTCATTTACAGAGGTTTTGTTACTGGCCTCAAATGAAAGCAATTGTAACAAAATATGTAAAGAGATGTGTGATGTGTTCTACTTGTAATCCCACTAATAGAAAATTGAGGCTATAATCACCACTACCTGTTCCATCCCATCCATGGAAAAGTATCTCCATGGATTTTGTAGGGGGTTTACCAATGTCTAAAGGGGGTCATGACTATTTGTATGTTGTAGTGGATAGGTTCAACAAGATGTGTATCTTAATGCCATGTAAAAAGTAGATAATTGTTGAGCAGGTTGTTAATCTCTTCTTTCAGTATGTTTGGGTTCACTTTGGGTTACCTACATCCATTATCTCGGATCAAGATACTCGATTCCTTGGGGATTTTTGGACGAGCTTGTGGAGAGTGATGGACACCAAATTAAAGAGGAGCACTGCTTTCCATCCACAGACCAACGGACAGACAAAGGTTGTAAATCGGACAATGGTATTTTTTCTTCGAGGCTACTGCAGCAAGCATCCCAAAGTATGGGATGAACAAATACCCTATGTACAACATGCTTACAACCGAGCCTTACATTCCTCCACTCAGTGTTCGTCTTTTGAGACATGTTTTGGGTACCTACCTAAAATTCCTCTGGACTTGATGTATGGGAGAGATGCCGATTCAAATGAATAAAGAAATGAGGACAAAGCTTGCAAGTTCATCCAGAGGATACAGCAGGTACACCAAGCAGTCACAGAACATTTGGAGAAAAGTCAAGCACAGTATAAAGCTTGACATTACAAACACAGGGTTGATCAGCAGTTCCAGGTTGGAGACTAGGTATGGTTTCACATCAGGAAGGAGAGATTGAAGGGTGAAGGAAAGAAACTCAATCCCATTTGTTATGGAACCGTCACTATTTTGGAGAAAAGTGGTACCAATGCTTTTCGTCTGGATATTCCACCTTATATGCAGATTTACTCAGTTGTAAACGTAGAGAAGTTGAAACTTTTTGAACCTCCCATGATCATGGATCAGGACGAGGAAGTTTCAATCACTTTAGTTGATGAGTTTTCTCCTGAGTACTTATATGACTTAAATGAAGATATCATCCTGGACAAAAGGACAAGGACTTCACGTAGGGGTGATGTTGAATATCTTCGAGTTGCGCTTAAAGGGCACACATCCAAGAAAACCAAAGTGGATTGAGAAGGACAATGTGAGGGAACTCTTCTCTCACTTATATGTTGATTAATGAAAGTTTTTGGTGGTCCAAAAGTCTCTTAGTGGGAAGGTGTGATCCAAAAAGAATCTAGAAAAGACTAAGGACAACTCAGAACTCACAGAAGTAACTTAGGAAGCTCGAAATGGCCTCAACAAACAGAGAAAGGGAAAAATTTCAAAGTCCTCAAAACTTAGTGAAAATGGCATCATCGTGAAGAGCGTGTCACACGCTTTCCAACGACGCAAACGACTCGTCAAAACAGAGTTACGGATCGAAATATATTCATGGTCAAAGTTTGGTCAACCTAGCCTAGTCAGCAGGGGATAAGTCAACATCCGTATTGCTGACGTCAGCATCAGTACAAATGACGTCAACATCCGTATTGTTGACGTCGGCATCAGTACGAATGACGTCAACATCCTTAAAAATACATGGCAGAGGCAGGAGGCGACACGTGTCATGCTGACGTCGGTATGGTGACGTGGAAGCACTAGAGGCTGCCACGTGTCACTCATTTTTGGGCATTTTCGGGTCATTTCGTGGACCAGTAAAAATGTGCCACGTGGCATTCTGTATAGCCACATGGTAGGCTAATGTGGCAGTTGAGGTGGTAGACCGTACGCTAACATGGCAGGTGATTGTAAAGTTGCTTGACATGGCCCAATGGTTGGCTTACACGTGGCCCAGTGATGGGATGCCACGTGGCAGTGGGAAAATGCCCAATGAGGGCCCTAGAACAATATTCCAAAAATAAAAAGATTGGCAGGTTTGCCAAATCCAGCGGAACCCCACCAAATCTGGCGCCCAACGGACATATCCAAACCTTTGCTAAAGTTGGCGGAACCACCGAATATATTAATATATATAAGTTATAACCAACAACCCACAAGGGGAGGCCTGCGGGCTCGACCCCAGGACCTCCCCCTTTACCTACACCTTAACAAATGCTCTGCCAACCACTAGGCCAAACGACCTACGTTGTTTACAACGCCCGAAATATTACTTAAATTTTGAATCCGCCCAGTGCTGAAGGAGGAGGCACCTGAGGGTACGACTGTCACTCTTTACAAGCCATTTTCTTGGCATTAATTGTAGTTTGCAGGGCACAAAAATCGAGACAGAGTTTCTCTTGGACCTGGGAGTGCCAGAGTCTGATTGAAGCATGGAGACAGTCATTTTTGGGTAATTCGACACACAAATTCAATGGTGTTGTATGTTTTCTAATCTGAGAAAAACTTATGTAGCTTAATTTTAGAATGAGGTATACTTATGTATTTTTCCAAATTCTTTGCTAAGTTAATAAAAAGGCCTATTCATTTGAGAGCAAGACCCGAAGACGTAGTCCACCAGGGACGAACTCCGTTATCAAGTTTTTTGTGTTCAAATTTGATGCTTATCTCTCTTCATTATTGAGTTTTTCCTTCTTTAATGGTGCACTTTAATTTATGCTCATTTAATACAATTCTATATAAGCCACTTCGATGAAAAGATCCCGTGTCACATGACTTCATGGCATATTAGGAAGTAATCCAGTATTGCTCCCAGCACAGCATAAGCGGAATATATTGCAGCATGTTCCGCCAGTGGTGAAACCATATGGTTTCAGATGTTGTTGACATATCTATTTGATCTAGAGATGGAAGCCACCGTGATCCTATATGATAACCATAGTTGTATAATGATTATGTGTTCCATGATGAGTCGAAGCACATAGAGATATGATATCACTTCATTCGTGATATGGTACAAAGAGGAGCCATGAAACTCCATTATGTTGGAACGGATGAACATGTTGTTGATGTGTTGACCAAGCCTCTGTCTCATGTAAAGTTTAAGAACTTTAGAGACAAGCTTGGTGTAGTTTGAAAGGACCTCCCTCAAAAGGGGGAGTAGTGTTGTGATGCCAACCCAGTGTTGAATATTTCCAGCTTCTTGCTGATGTTGTTGAGATGCCAGCCTAGTGCTGAAGATTTCCAGCTTCGTGTTGAAGATTTCCATCTTCGTGCTGATGTTGTTGTGATGCCAACCTAGTGATAAAGATTTCCAGCTTCGTGTTGATGTTGTTGTGATGCCAACCTAGTGTTGAATATTTCCAGCTTCATGCTGATGTTGTTGAGATGCCAACTTCGTGCTGAATATTTCCAGCTTCGTGTTGATGTTGTTGTGATGTCAGCCTCGTGCTGAAGATTTCCAGCTTCGTGCTGATGTTGTTGAGATGCCATCTTCGTGCTGAATATTTCCAGCTTTGGGCTGATGTTGTTGAGATGCCAACTTTGTGCTGAAGATTTCCAGCCTAGTGCTAATGTTGATGATGCTCCAGCCTTTGTGTTGTGATGCTGTTGTTGTTGATGTTGTATCAAACTTGTGTTGTTATTTATGATGATGATGTATTAGTGTTATATTAATTGATGTTGATGCAGATGATGATGATGCCACTTCAACTTCTCGCTAAAGATGATGATGATGATGCCACTTCAACTTCTCTCTAAAGATGATGATGATGTTACTATAGCCTCATGCTGATGAGGATGATGATGCTACTCCAGCTCCATGCTATGAACAATGATGATGAGAAAAACTTCCACTGATTTATAGATATTCCAGTCAATGTTCCAGATCCTGTTGATGTTGTTGTCGTCTCTCTTTTCCGATGATGTTGTAGAATACCCTTCTTGTTAAGGGGGAGTGTTGAAATATTGTAACTGCAAAGAGTATTCTACTTATTATTATTTGAGTCATTTATTTATAGATAAAATCCCCTTTTGTGGATTGATCATGTCGGGCATTGTGACCAAATCCCCTTTTGTGGATTGGTCAAATCCTAATTGTATTATGCAAATTAAGAAGTCGTCCCTAAGCCTAATTAAAGTGGTTTTAACCACTAAGAAGACAAGTCGGCCCTACCCAGTGAAGAGACACATTTCCAGCACCTGCCAACTAATATAAATAAAGGAAGCCATCGCCTCATTATCTCTCTCACTCGTTCGCTCATCCAATGCGCAAGTTTGGTAGCTATAGTTGGGAGAAGAAGAAAGAGAAAGGCACATTGCTCAGTGTTGGATATTCTCTAGTGTTTTGGTTTATTGTCTTGGCATTGTATTGGCTATCTATATTAAGGAATTTTTTGATGGGTTTTCTCCCCCGTGAGGGTTTCCCAGGATAAATGTTGTGTATCTTGTGATTGTGTTTCTCTCAGTGATCCTACCTATGCTATTGTTATCTAGTAAATTGAAAAGAAAAATAATAATAGCTCAAAACTTAACACTATTGTGGGAGCTTTCCCCCAACTCCTGATGTGTCACCATCCTTTACGTTGTAGCTCTCTTGTTGTTCATTGACTGTTTGAGTGCAGATAAAACATTTTATGTTAGTTACTAATCTACCAATTCATGAACAACACATATCATTGCAAGGTGAAGTCAGTTCTTTATTTGGAAACATTAGCAATCGACAATGCAGACTATTAAAACGTCTATCCTCAATAGAAGGGGTAAGGTAGGGAGTTACCCCATAAAAAAAAATTTAATAACATTTTTATGCAACTTGTGCATGAGCCCAAGCAGGTCAAGTGTTGTTTCCATGCTCTGATACCAATTTGTAACACACCCAACCCCTAAATAGCCTTTCTAGGGGTGGGACATCGAATTTTTGCTTTTCCTAGTTCATTTTCGGTCCTTGACTTAAGCAAAACCCTCTTAAAGGGCTTCCTCGAAACTTACACCTCTTACTTTGTGCTTGAACCATCTAGCGGGGTCTTCCTTGTGACCTCGGGCAAAAACCTGAGAGCAAAGAACCTACGTTAGCAAAGGTTTCGGCACTTCGTAAGTTCCCGGTCTTCGGGAGTTCCAAGGGTGTTGTTAAATTTCTTCGATCGTCGAACAACAAAGGATATCAACAGTCTAAGTTATACGCCGAGATCCTACGGTTGAGGAGGGGGGGATTCAACGATTTACGCATGATACACATTTTTCCAAATCCATGAAGTCCCGAAATATCACCACGTGTACTTAGCCATTCGACGATTGTCGTTGGACCTCCCTTTATCGACATATACTCAAACCTCCCGATTTTATGCCACATGGATTGGGATTTTTAGCAATCAAAGATTTATGTTGATCTTCCCTATGTTGTACCTTGCCCTAAACCTTTCGAACTCTGAAGTTATCCAAACCCCAAGGGTCCCGAATACATCACCAGCGATGTATTCTAGGTGGGCACAACCAGAGGTTGACACACGGTGAGGGTCAAAGGGTGATACGTGTCCCCGATAGGGGGTGACACGTGTCATAATCTAACAGGCGCAATGGGTATGTCAATCCTCCAAAACTGGGTGACACGTGGCATGTGTAATGCGAGTCCACGTCACCCCAGATGACATCATCAAGCCACGTCATCTTAGACCGATAACTACGTAGCCCTTTGATCTAACAATCAATAGGATTCCACGTAGATCCTTAGATCTATGGCTCTTGTTACTTTGGGACTTTGGCTTTAGAGCTTACTGAATCCTCTCGACGCAAATCCCCCGAAGAGCTAAGTCTTCGGACTACGAGATCTTACGCCATGTGTCCTTTTCGACCAACGGTCGAGATCCACTTTGGAACTCGCGACTTCGGCGAGTGCATACTTCGTAAACTCTTGGCATGTTTCCTCCAGAGTATGGAATCTCCGCATTACGAGATCACTTTCCACGTACCCCCTCATCCAATGGTCCTAGTTCAATGTTCAAAACTTGACGGGGAACGAGTAGGGGCCACGTGTCGTTGCATGACACGTTCTCGGTTAATCGGGTAGTCAAAGGTGGGTCCCTTAGATCGATGGCTCGGAAATATCCCGAAGGATCCAAGGATCGACGGTCCACGTTGCTTCAACAGTTCGACATTCGGGAGTTCGGTGAGTGTGTCTCCCAGATTTCCCTGCGAACCACGCTGGATCTATGGACACGTGTCCCTCCGGTTTCAATGGTCTAGATTAACTCCGTGAATCCGACCTTCAGGAGTTTCGACACTAGGACATTCCAAATCTCCCCAAGTAAGACTTTGTCGAAGAGCTTAACGCCTCCCTTCCTATGCCTGATCTAACAACTGAGAGTGATCCATATTGGATCCCCAGATCGATGGTCCTCATTGATTAGTGACTTCGGCCTTCAACTACTTTCGAGGATTGTGGAGGCACAAGTTCCAAAGTACCGAAGCCGAAATGGATAACTCCTTTCGATCTAGCGCGGGATTTTTAGGCACTGGTCACATGGATACTTTGGAAATTCTAGGGGCTAAGCGGTAATCCTTTAGCAGCAATTGGGTTAAGGACATGGGAACAAGCCCTCGTTCAGATGGATGAATAGTCTAAGGGAAAAACACCCTTCTCCCACAAAATTCGGACTTAACATTTCCGCTAAGGTAAACTTCACAAGGTTGGCAGGGCTTAAGCGTTTCAGTCAATCCTAACCCCTCTCCTATGGATTCACATCTCATGACTATCTAGCAACAAAAATGAGATAAATTGAAAGATCATATAGATATCACAGTTTACAAAAGTCATAAATCTTTTCTAATAATTGTTCAGATACTGAAAGAATGAATCATAAAATTAGATATTTCATCATCACATTCAACATAATACACAAAGTATGAAAATACTTATCAGAACTGGAAAATGTGAAGCAACTGCTAAAAGGGGTATCTATTTCCTCCCAACCATAGGCACAACCACTCCTACTAGATTTAGAACTGGCCACCCCCGAGCTAGACCATCATGCTTTGAGAGATATTCTTTATCTTTTCTCCACAACAGTGAGGGACGAAGGTTACTCTCCTTCTCCCACAAAAACTGGTTGTTTGGTTTTCTCTAATCCAACCAAGGAGGTCTGCACGAGTACTTCCTTAGTCACTCGTCAGCCTCATTTATAAACTTGTAGCCAAACCCTGCCCATGGATTCTTACAGCCAGATCGAGCTTATTGCTCAACTTTCTCCTCTAGACTCCAGAGTCAAAGTATGCTTACTGCTCTTCTCTTGAGAGTGTTTTTATCTACTCTATTATCTTGCATATTTGTCTCTGTCCCCGGATTACCTCATTTCTTGCCTTCCTCCGCAAGGTTGTGTGGGTTCGAGTCCCAATTCATGGTCAGGACTGTAAGCCTTACAGATTGGTACCCTGCCCCATCTCCTCATTAACTCTCGAGGATGGCCTTCCAGCTACCGACCTGACTAGTAATTCATTTATGGTCAGAGGACTGTTGAGAAATTACACCCAGTAGGTAGTGGTCTGGTGAGGGTCATATCAACCATACTTGGTTTCCCTTCACCATCTCTCTCATAACATCCATGGTCTATCTTGGAAAAATTTCCCCCTTTCAGTAGTTGTGAAACACATATTCAAATTCTATTAATAACAAAAATTCATACATTGACCCTTTTTATACAAGGGTTCATCAAATCAAACATTCACATGTATTTAGTCTGCCATAGTCTTTTGGCCAGTTATAGTTATATTTACAAACTGGGGGAAACCTGGGTATTACAATCCCCTCCCCTTAAAGGAACATCGTCCTTGATGTTCTATTCGCCGATGTGCTTTGTATGTACAAAATTAAACAAAAATGGATATGCATGTCTCATGGCATCCTCCATTTCCCATGTATCCTCATCTGGGCCAAAGTGTTTCCATTGCACTTTGACCTCTGCAATGGTTATGTTCCTGAGTGGGGTTTCGACGTGGATATCGGTGGCCACCCACCTTTTCCAACTGGCTCAAAATAGTTTTCTGGCAATTTTGGTAATTTACTATTTTTAGTAGTTTTTCACTTATGGAGCCACTTTGAGGCCCTAAACAATGTTTTTTCGGAAAACGGGGAGCACTATGAAAGTTTCTTCAATATTTCCCCCAAAATGAATCTCCTGGATGATACCTTTCCAACGGGCTATCATACGCCTAAAATGGAGATCGTATCCAAAAGTTACGACCCCGAGAAGTTGATGTACTAACTTACCCAAATGTGGCCCTCATGACTTTTGGCGCTTCATCTCCTAGGGTTAGGTTTTTGGATGTCTAGGGTTTTTTGACATTCTTGCTTATTGTAAAAAGGCCTTCAAAGCCTCATTGTAATATTTTTCTTGCGAATGAGCGCAACCGCCACATCCCTTCTCAGAGATAAGCCGTCACCATTCCAACAAGCTTGTTTCCGCTGCATTTAACAATTTCAGCTTATTTCCTTATTGAATAGAAAACCAGCTTTATTGTATCCATGTTATTTTGTGTTAAGCACCTGTTAATAATCTGTAGTGATTTCGTTCTACTCATAAAATCTGGATCAGTGGTATCAAAGCGGTCTGCTCTTTGTCGTCTTAATGCATGTCCCGAAAGAGGTCAGAGTACAAAGAGTTGGGTCTCGAGCTTGTTTCTCTTGAAGACAAAAGCTCTTGCACGCCCAAGCGACCTCTCATGGAAGGAGAAAAGAAAGATGATGGGACATGAGATCCTTTCAAACTGTTGATAGAGGAATCCCTCACGCAACAGAGGAACAAGATGATGGATAGTTTCACGCAAATCCTTCGGCGACTACCAACAGGTGACGCATCTTCTTCGATCGGAGGCGTCGCTCCTTTCAAGGTACAAATAAACTTCGATATTCCTATATTTGAAGGTTAGATAGACACAGATGTTGTAGATAAGTGGTTGAATCTACTAGAAGGGTATTTTTCTATCCATAACTTTTTGAATAGAGAAAAGATTACTTTTGTGCTCCTCAAAGCCGTTCCCCATGTCAAATATTGATGAGAAACTTTCTGTGAGCAAAAGGAAACAGAGGAACCCTCATTATTTACAGTCACAGCCACTTGGGAATCCTTCAGGAATGCCATTAAGGAACAATACTACCCTGTCAGAATTTATGACAACTTGTATACCAAATGGACCACACTGCGACAAGAAAGAGACCAAGCAGTGCCAGATTTCACAAATAACTTCCATACCTTGCACAACAAGCTGGGTATCAAAGATTCAGAGCGACATCTGGTGCTCAAGTATCGCGGTGATCTGCATAGATACATCTAGACCGAAATGAAATTTCTAGACATCTCATCCTTGGGTGCGACCTACCGATATGCCGTCAAAATAGGGCAGAAGCTCAAACAAAAGACGCGGAAATTTGGGCCTGGGAACCCCTCACAACAAAAGCCAGGAATGGGCGGCCCCAACCCATAGAACAAAGGATAGAGAAAAGATGGGCAGTATCGGGACAACCATTCCAAGCTGCAAGCAAATAAAGACACCTAAAATACAAAGAAAGATACCATGAAGTGGTGCGACTTCCATAAGAGCCCTTGGCATAACACTGCTGACTACTGCTCAAAGCAGTCGTTGGTGGCCGAAGAGAAAGACTCTAAATCAAATGCGGGTTGACTCTGAGCCAGAACCGAAAAGGAGAAGATGGATCATTGACACGGAACCTAGTGCCACCGTTGCTACCACCAAGCTCCAGCCTGGTGAACCAGACAAGCCAGAAGAAGGAGAGCACCTCTTCCATTCACAGATGAGGGTAAAAGGCACCTCGCTGCACTTAATCGTTGATAGTGGTAGCCAGAAGAACCTCATCTCAGCAGAGGTCATCAAGCGACTGGCCCTGCCAACAACGCCTCACCCACAACCCTACACCATTGGATGGCTCAACCAAGGAAGCGATCTCTACGTCAGCCAACAGTTTTGACTGTCGTATGACATCAAGCCCTTCAAAGACAAGGTATTGTGTGAAGTTTCTCCTCTCGAAGTTTGTGATGTTCTTTTGGGCCAACCTTATTTATGGAAACATCATGTTGTATATGAGTCTAGGCCTCGTAGTGTTAGTATTAATTTGAACAAGAAATTGTACAGGATACCTGAAGCAGTCCCACCTAGTGTTATTTCCTTGATCTCTGCTAAGTAATGCAGGAAGGTCATCTCTCAGACGGGGAAGTTTGTCTTCTTCATGATTCACTCTCAGAATAAGCGAAAGATCACAGCCACATCCAGGGTCTCTGCGACCGACCTCTCTACACAACAAAAGCAAGTAGATAAGGTCATGGAAGAATACTCGGATATCTTCTCCTCACCTATCGGGGTACCTCTGCACTGCCAGGTCAAGCACCCCATTGATCTGACCCCCGACGCACCGCCGCCCAATGGGCCAGTCTATCGTCGCTCTCTGTTAGAGAATGAGGAGATCAAGCGACAAATCCAAGAACTGCTCCACAAGGGGCACATCCATCCCATCTCATCACCTTGCGGGAGACCAATCGTGCTGGTACAGAAAAAAAGATTGAACCTAACGACTCTGCATTGATTACCAGGCTCTAAATAAATTCACAGTCAGAAACTGGTACCCGATTCCACGAATCAACAAACTCCTTGATCAACTTACGGGGGCCAAATACTTCAGTAAGATTGATCTGAAGTCTGGCTACCACCAGGTCCTGATAGAACAGACATATGTATGGAAGACCGCATTCAAGTCAAAGGAAGGCCTTTAGAATGGTTGGTTATGCCCTTTGGTTTGATAAATACTCCAGCCACTTTCATGAGGATGATGTACGATATCCTGTGACCATTCATCAATACTTTTGTAGTGGTGTATCTGGATGACATTCTCATTTATAACAAGACTTGGGCCGAACACTTGTAGCATATTCAGTAGGTTCAGTACACCCTGCGATAGCACAAGCTATACGCCAACTTGGAAAAATGCTCTTTCAGCATGGACAGGGTCCATTAGCTGGGCTACATCGTTGATCGGCATGGCGTACATGTGGATCCAGCCAAGATCCAAGTCATTTGTGAGTGGCCAGCCCCAACCACAGTCACTGAGCTTCAGAGCTTCTTGGGCCTTTCCAATTTCTACCACAGGTTCGTGTTGGGATTCTCCCATATTGCATGGGCCCTCAGCCAAATAACCAAGGGTGGTGGTAAGGCGAAATTTGCGTGGGGCCAATCCCAACAACAAGCGTTCGATGATTTGAAGCAAAGCTTGTGGTCAACCCCAATACTTTCACTACCAGACCTGCAACAACCCTTTGAGATCGAGACAGATGCTTCAGAATATGTTGTGGGCGTCGTTCTCACTCAGCATGGCCACCCCGTGGCCTATCATAGTGAGACACTATCAGATGTTATCCGTAAGTACCCTACTTACGACAAAGAAATGTACTTCATTGTGAAAGCTTTCTGCTAGTGGAGACATTACATCCTTGGGAAGGAGACAATCATCCACACTGATCATAATCCACTGCAGTTCATGCAGACACAAGGAAAATTGCAGAATGACCGCCATCAAAAGTGGTTCACATACTTGCAGCAATTCCACCTCAACATCAAGTATAAAACATAGAGAACCAATCGCGTCGTTGATTGCCTCAGTAGACCGCCAATCGCGACACTCGCCACAGTGCTAGACTCTTGCATCCATGAGACCTCTGGATGGCCCCAACTCTATGAGACAGACCCAGACTTCGCCACCACCTACCAAATGTTGAGTGCAAATGCAATTGTCGATAATTTTCATCTTCAGGATGGGTTGTTGTGTCTTCTGGGCCATATATGTGTTCCATCAAGCGAGCGAGCAAAGCTGATCTGGGAAGCCCACTGCAGTCGGGTGGCAGGACACTTCGGTGTCGAAAAGACAGTGGCGATGCTACAAAAACATTTCTACTGGCCGAAACTTCGACAGGAGGTCAGCAAGTATATCAGGTCATGCACTGCCTGCGTTATTGCCAAACCAACCAATAAGAAACATGGCCTGTACACCCCTCTTCCTACTCCTGACAGGCCATGGGAATCCATCTCAATGGACTACATGTCGGGCCTCCTGTCCACCAAGCGGGGAAATGATTGTGTTTTTGTGGTTGTTGATCGCTTTTCTAAGATGGTGATTCTGGTTGCCTGCAAGAAGAGCATCACAGTAGAGGCCACTGCCAAGCTATTCTTTGAACGAGTCTGGGTACATTTTTCAATCCCACAAACCATTATATCAGATCGGGACAGTCGATTTCTCAGCACATTCTGGTTGAGCCTCTGGTCATTTCTGAACACCAAGCTCACCAAATCCACGACCTTCCACTCCCAGACATATGGTCAAACCGAGGTCGTAAATCGAATCATTGTGCATATCCTTCGCATGTATAATTCCAAGAACCCTCGCACATGTGATGAGAGCCTTCCTTATGTCCAACATATCTACAACCGATCCCTGCATAGCTCAACTGGCCACAACCCCTTTCAGGTGGGATTGGGATTCCAACCATTGGGTCCCATAGATGTTGCACTTCCCCTTACGATCACCTCGACCGACTCATCTCCTGCTCCAAATGAAGTTCAAAAAGCCACCCGGTTCATTGAGCGGATCCAACACATCCGCCAACAGGTTCAGGATATCCTACAGAAGCCTAATGGCAAGTACAAGGAACGCCATCATCAACATCAGGTGCCACATAAGTTTCAGGTGGGCGACAAAGTTTGGTTGCACTTGTAGAAAGAACACCTTACAGTACCCCATCGGAAGCTTCGCCCACTCAGTTATGGAACGTACACCATCACCAAGTCCATGGAGGATAATTCTTTTGATCTCAACGTTCCTCATTTCCTTGGCCTGCACCCAGTGTTCAACGTGGATCTCCTTCGCCCTTATTTCCCACCATTGTTGGACACCTCAAAAGTAGTAGAACAAATGAAACCAACAGAGCTCAACCCCAACTGCATACAACAGACATCCAATGATCATATTGTGGAGACACAGATCAAGGGCACTCAACAGCAAAGGATCCAACTTTATCGAGTCGTCAAAGCAAGGCAGCTCCTACACCAAGGCAAGTGGCTAACCCGGGACCAAATTCAACAGAGATTTTCTCATCTGATGGGGGAACTCAACGCAATGTAGAACATTGCTTCCTAAGGAGGGAGGATTGATCCAGGTGGATATCGGTGGCCACCCACCTTTTCCAACTGGCTCAAAACAGTTTTCTGACAATTTTGATAATTTACTATTTTTAGCAGTTTTTCACCTCTGAAGTTGTTTTGAGGCCCCAAACGATGTTTTTTTAGGAAAACGGGGAGCAATATGATAGTTACTTCGATATTTTCCCCAAAATGAATCTCCTCGACGATACCTTTCCAACGGGCTATCATATGCCTAAAACAGAGATCGTATGTAAAAGTTACGACCCCGAGAAGTTGATGTACTAACTTACCCAAACGGGGCCCACATGACTTTTGGCGCTTCATTTCCTAAGGTTAGGTTTTTGGATGTATAGGGTTTTGGGCATTCCTGTTTATTGTAAAAAGGCCTTCAGGGCCTCATTGTAATCTTCTTCTTGCGAATGAGCGCAGCTGTCACATCTCTTCTCAGACATAAGCCGCCACCAATCCAGCAAGCTTGTTTCTGCTGCATTTTTCAGTTTCAGCTTATTTCCTTATTGAATAGAAAACCAGTTTTACTATATCTCTATTATTTTGAGTTAAGAACCAGTTAGTAATCTATGGTCATTTTGTTCTGCTCATAAAATCCGGATCAATTTCCTTCCTATCTATTATGCAGTGAGGCTCTGGCAGGAACTCTCCCTTGGGTTCCACCTGAATCACAGACCAATCAATAATATGTTTAGAATCATGTACATACTTATTTAATAAAGAAACATGGAAAACATTATGATCCTTCACTGTGGGAGGAAGTGCTAGCCGATAGGCTACTGGTCCCACTCTATCCAAAACTTCAAAAGGTCCACAATACCAAGGTGCTAGCTTGGCACATGTTCCCATCCTCAAGGAGCTTCTCCTGGGTCTAACTCGGAGATATACATGATATCCTACTTTGAACTCTCTAGGAGTACTTTTCAGGTTTGAATAACTCTTTTGTCTATCCTGGGCTATCTTCAAATTTCCCCTGATCTGAATGACTTGTCGTTCCATTTCATTTACCATATCTGGCCCGATTGTAACTCTGTCTACTGGGTTGTTCCATCTTATTGGAATGTTGCATTGCCTTCCATAGAGGGCTTCAAAAGGATTCATTTTTAATGAGTCTTGATAGCCATTGTTGAAAGCAAATTCTACCAGTGGTAGGTAGTCCTCCCATTTCTTGGGTTGATGCATTACATGCATCCTCATCATGTCTTCTGATACTTGGTTTACCCTCTCTGTCTGCCCATCAGTTTGAGGGTGATAGGTTGTACTAAAAAGTAATTTTGTTTCAAAACCAACAAACAAATATTTCCAAAAGTTTGAAGTAAACTTTGTATCTCTGTCAGATAAAATCTCCTTAGGCATGCTATGAAGTCTGAATATCTCTTTCATGAAGATGTTGGCAATATCTATTGCCTTTCACATTGACTTGACAGGTATGAAATGAGAAACTTTGCTCAGTTTGTCCACAACTACCATGATGACATCGTTCTTTTTTGTTGATCTTGGTAATCCTGTGATGAAATCCATGGAGATGGTTTCCCATTTCCATTTGGGAATTGGTAGGGGCTGCAACAACCCTGCTGTGTGTCAGTGCTCTACCTTGACTTGCTGACATTCTAGACACTTAGCCAAGTAATCAACTATGTCATTTTTCATTCCAGACCAATAGAATAGCTTTCTAGTGGTCGTGATCATTTTCTGATAACGAAGATGACCAATATATGGTCTTTTGTGTAGTTCATCCATTATGAACCTCTTCAAGTCGTCACAATTTGGAATGTATAATCTTCCCTTGTAAGTTAGCAGGTCATCATTAAACATCTGATAACCTTCATACTTCATCCCTGTGGGCTCTTTCTTTAGGTATGATGTCACGATCTTGAAAAATGCATCTTTCTCTTGTGCAGTTTTGACCCTCTCTTTGATGTCTGATTCACTGGCGCTTACAGTTACCAAGTGAACTACTTTCATACTTCTACTAAGGGCATCAACCACCCTATTCTCTTTTCCTTTGATATGTTTGATTTCAAAATCAAACTCACTAAGGAGATCCATCCACCTAACTTGTCTCACATTGAGTTTTGGTTGGTCAAACAAATACCTCAACCCACTATGATCTGTCATAAGTATAAATCTCCTACCTAGGAGGTAATGCCTCCACATCTTTAAAGCATGCACTATGGCAACCAATTCCATATCATGGGTCACATAATTGACTTCATTCTCATTCAATTTTCTGGACTCCTAGCAAATCACATGTCCTTCTTGCATAATGACTCTTCCGAGCCCTTCCTTGCAGGAATCTGTACACAAAAGCAAGTCTTTGTTTGGATCTGCAATCTTCAGTACAACCGCATTGGTTAGAAGGTATTTCATCTCTTGAAATATTTCTTCACATTCTGATATCCAAATGAATTTAACTCCCTTTTTTTGAAGGGAGGTGATTGGGCAACCAATCTTGGAGAATCCTTTTATGAATCTCCTATAGTATCCTGCCAGACCCATAAAGGATATGATATCAGATACATCCTTTAGGGTAGTCCAATCCATGATGGATTTAATCTTGTCAGGATCAATTACCACTCCTTCCTCATAAATAACATGGCCTAGGTAGTAGACTTATTTCTTGAAAAAGTCACACTTACTGAACTTGGCATAGAGCTAATGTTCTCTTAGTACTTGGAGTACTAGCTTGTGATGTTGTTCATTCTCTTCTCTATTCTTGGAATAGATTAGGATATCATCAATGAGAAAAAATACAAACCTATCCAAGAACTTTCTGAATAAGTTATTCATTAAGCACATAAATGTGGCTGGTGCATTGGTAAGCCCAAATGGCACCACCACAAATTCATAGTGACCATATCTTGTCCTAAAGGATGTCTTGTGGATATCTTCATCTTTAATTCGGCCCTGATGGTATCCAGATCTCAAGTCAATCTTGGAGAAGATGGAAACACCCCTTAATTGGTCAAACAAGTCATCAATCCTTGGCAAGGGATACTTATTATTGATGGTCATCTTATTGAGTTGTTTATAATCTATGCACAGTCTGAGCATGCCATATTTATTTTTGACAAACAAGGCTGGTGCTCCCCATGGAGACACACTAGGCCGTATGTAGCCTTTGTCCCACATATCCTTCAACTGGATTTTGAGCTAAACTATCTCTAGTGTACTCATTCTATAGGGTGTTCTAGACATTGGCACTGCTCCTGGCACAAGTTCTATTGAAAGCCAATATCCCTTCTTGGAGGTAGACTCGGTACCTCTTATGGGAATACATCTTCATACTCTCTTCATATGGGATGGTTTTCTAGGCTGGATTTGTCATCCTCAACAGAGTTTAGTACTTGGATTGCATACAAGGGACATCTCTTTCTGCAATACTTCTTCACTTGGAGGGCTGATATTTGTCTCACTGAGACATTATTTTGAATCCCTTGTAGGGTTACCCTCCTTCCTTATTCATTTTCATACTCCAAAGTTTTACTATAACAGTCCAAATTGGTTTTTTGGGAAACCAACTAGTCCATGCCAATCAACATGCCATAAGATCCTAGAGGAAGTATGTTTAGGTATACTTGGGTGGGAAACCCACTCATGACAAGTTGGCATGCTGGTATGACCTATGTTACTTTTCTTCTGGTTCCAGTGGGTAGTTGTACCAACCATGATTTAACATGTTTAACTTGTTGCAATTTACATTTCTCAACGGTTTGAGGGGAAACATAACTAAAATTAGAACGAGGGTCAATTAAAATGGAAACATGATGGTTGGCAATCATACCTTCCATCTCCACCACTGAAGCTTGGTGGTCGGCTTGTCTATTATCCAAAGCTGCATAAATTTCTAGCAGACTCCTAGCCACATCATTGACTGTGGTAGCCTCTTGGATGTTGTAGACCCTCCCAGGGTTTTGTTGCCTATGCAGACAGTCCCTCAGTAGATGTTCCTCTCCACAACCCCAATATTTCAAAGTTTCTCTCTTCGTTTTATCAGTCTTACTTGGAGTTTCTCTGAATGGTTTGTTTCCACTCTAGGATGGAAAATTTTGCTGATACACACTTCTTGCAGGAAGGCTCATCCTAGAGCTCTTACCAGGGTTCTTAAATCTCGAGGATTTAAGCCCCTTCTTCTTGAATTTCAAATTGTTTTTCTTCTTCCAATCTTCACAGGGTTTTGTCTTACTCTTTAATTGCTCATAGCAATATATTTCTTTTCGAATAGTATCTTCTAAGGTCTTTGGCTCATCAAATTAAATTATGTCCCGGTAGGACTGAAGTAATCCACTAATAAACCATTGCATATTTACCTTTTCATCCTTTATGTATGGCACATACCTCATCAACTCGATAAATTTGTTGATATACTCATCTATGGTGATTTGTCCCAGCTTGAGTTCATAGAACTCCTTGGTCTTCCCCAAAGTACTTTTCTGACATGTACTTCTTCTTGAAGTATTTCTCAAATTGTTTCCATGACAAGTCCTTCTCATGGACTCCTTTCAAATTCCTAAGGTCTTCCCACCAAATGGAAGCTTTCCCATTCAGGTTGACAATCGTTATCCGAGCCTTTAAGTTTTCAGAGTAGTCATGGACTCTGAAGTACTTCTTCAAGCCAAATAGCCAAACTTATGTTTCTTCCCCCTTCTTAATCTCTCCATCAAAGGTGGGTGGTTTGGCTTTCTTTAACTCCTCAGGGTCATGACTCTTGGAATGTTTCCTCTTCTTTCCTCTTGTCCGAGAATGGGAACTAGTTTTACAACTAGAAGATTCCTTGGAGTTGTTAGTGTCCTCACCAAAGGAATCTTCCATTGAATGTCTCTTGGCTCCATGTTGGGCCTTCTTTGAGGTGATCCTCCTGGTGTGGCCACTTTCAGGACCATGCTTCTATATCTCAGGTGGACTTGGAGTTTTCTTAGTGTGATGCCAGTCCACATGACTGACAACTAGACCATGTTGCAGTTTCCTTTGTATATCTGATAGACTTTGCAGTAGGACTACATTTATTTTCGTCTGCTTTTCCTGCTCCTTGATCAGCCTTTCAGAACGATAACTGCCCAGCCCTTCAATCTAACGCTTAGCAGGATTCCACGTAGATTCTTAGATCTACGACTCTCGTTACTTCGTGGCTTTGGCTTTGGAGTTTATTGAATCCTCTCGACACAAATCCTCCGAAGAGCTAAGTCTTCGAACTATGGGATCTTACGCCACATGTCCTTTTTGACTAACGGTTGAGATCCACTTTGGCACTCGCGACTTTGACGAGTGCATACTTCGTAAACTCTTGGCCGATTTCCTCCATAGTAAGAAATCTCCGAATTACGAGATCGCTTGCCACGTACCCCCTCATCGGACGATCTTGGTTCAACAGTCAACACTTAACAGGGAACGAGTAGGGGCCACGTGTCGATCCATGACGTATTCCTGGTTAGTCAGGTAGTCAAAGGTGGGTCCCTTAGATCGACGACTCAGAAGGAACCCGAAGGATCCAAGGATCGACTGTCCACGTCGCTTCAACAATTCGACATTCGGGAGTTCAGTGAGTGTGTCTCCTGGATTTCCATTTGGACCACGCCAGATCTATGGACATGTGTCACTCCAGTTCCAATGGTCCAAATTAACTCCGTGACCCCGGTGTTCGGGAGTTTCAGCACTAGGCCATTCCAAATCTCCCCAAGTAAGAATTCACTGAAGCGCTTAATGCCTCCCTTCCTATGTCTGATCTAATGGTTGAGAGCGATCCATACTGGATCCCCAGATCGACAATCCTCGTCGATTCGTGACTTCATCCTTCGACTTATTTCGAGGATGTGGAGGCAGACGTCCCGAAGTCCCGAAGCCAAAATGGTTAGCTCCTTTCGAGCTAGCGCAGGGTTCCTGGGCCTTGGTCACATGGATACTTTGGAAATTCTAGGGGCTAAGCGCTAATCCTTTAGCAACAATTGGGTTAAGGACATGGGCACAAGCCCCTGGTCAGATGGATGAATAGTCTAAGGGAAAACGCCCTTCTCCCACAGAATTCAGACTTAACATTCCCACTAAGGTAAATTTCACAGGGTTGACAGGGCTTAGGCGTTTCAGTCAATCATAACCCCTCTCTCCTATGGATTCACATCTCATGACTATCTAGCAACAAAACTGAGATAAATTGAAAGATCATATAGATATCATAGTTTACAGAAATCACAGAGCTTTTGTAATAACTGTTCAGATACTGAAAGATTGAATCATAAACTAAGATATGTCATCATCACATTCAATATAATACACGTAGTATGAAAAGACTTATCAGAACTCAAAAATTTGAAGCAACTGTTGAAAGGGGTGCATGTTTCCTCCCAACCATAGGCACAACCACTCCTACTGGATTTACCAAAACGGCCCTGGAAGTACAAAAAGATGTGCTGACATGAAAACATCCAAAATAATCCAGTTGGATTAGGTGGGAGGCCATCAGTATCCACCTGGAAGATGTGTAGGGCTTCAGACATCCCTGAAAGTGTAGAACCCACAATTACAAAGAAATACAGAAGAACGTGTTGAACTAAAAACTGTCAAGAGGAGCCAGTTGGAATAGTTGGGTGGCCACCAATATCCACCTGGATCAGTTGATGAAGGTGAACACTTTAAATAATGTTGTAGATTCATTGACAAAGTCTATGAGCACCGAGAAGTTCTCATGGTGTAGAGGAACAATTGGCATTGCTACCCTAGATTGTTGATCGTCTAATCTTGTGACCCCATGTATGCAAAGAAAACAACAAGTGGGAGAATGTTGGGTATGTGTTACATTCTTTGCACGACCAACCCCATGCACGATTGGTTGCGACATGTGTAGTGGGAAGGTCACATGGCGACATAGCCCCCAAATTTGTTTTTGGGTAGTTTTTTTTTGCTTCCATTTTTAGTGGTTTTCAACACATGTTTTTTCGCTTTTGGCGGTTTTGTGGTGCATGGGAGGATTTGTGGCTTAGCCCATGGTTTTCTAATTACAATTTTAAGGAATTAAGGTTGTAGTCTAATTTCGGTCAATGCATTAGGGGTTTTGGATGTTGCGGGATCCTCTCTCTCTCTCTCTCTCTCTCTCTCTCTCTCTCTCTCTCTCTGTATATATATATTGTATTGTATTGTAAACAATGAAGTTGGATGACAATGAATAAGAATTAGAGGTGCGACTCTAAACAAGTTGATTTTCCCAGTTTGGGTTTCCAAGGTAAATCTCTATGTATATGTGTGATTGCAATTGTGTTCTTTTCTATTTTTTTAAGAATGTGTGTGCATTGCATTACTGTAAAATGTTTGAAACTTACAAGTATTGCATATTTACAAGAAATTGTTGAAAGATGTATTGATCCAATATAGAGATAGATGCGAAAAATCAAACATATATTTATAGATAAAGATCAATACCATTTAGAAGACAATAACAAGGAGAATTGTTTGAAAATGCTATCAAGTTGGACATTTGATGGTTCAGATAAAAGAGATAGAAATACAAAACCAATGTTGTGTTCATTGTTGAATCACTTGGGGCTTTGTCCAAACATAAGGGATTGGTTACAAACATTCAAATTCATAAGACAATAGTAAGGAGCATTGATTTATATTGTGATCAAGTTCAAGTTTGAGAATTTTTTCTCTATGAATGAGCTTGGCTAGAGTAGGAGAGTCCAAATTTCCTTTTGATCACATGACATTGATGATTAAAGAGGAATCCCCAATGATTTTTACTAGATGCCTCACAAGAGAAGTGAGAAGATTTAGTCCTTAATAGCAAGAAAAAGCTCTTGTCATGTTATTAGTGGCATCCCCAATACCCCATACATGTTTAAGTGCTTGATGTCCTCCAGGAATATATATCACTCACTTGCACCTGCCACCCATAAAATATGTGTGATTATAATCATAATCATTTAGAAATGGTTTAAAAAGTGTTATTTTTTAATATATATATATATATATCTTATCAATATTAGATAAGATATATATCTCTTCAATATTGAAAAATAACATTTTTTAAACCATTTCTAAATAATTATATGTGTGAGGGCACATACCTTAATAATTTCTTGGGACATCTAAGGGATGCTTCTCCACAATTGTGGATAACATCTAGTAAACTGGTGGATGTAGACTAGTGTGCCTAACCAAAGGGGATTCGAACTAGGCACCTACTGAACACTAAACTAGCCAAATGCCTAAAAATATTGGTGACAACAAATTGAGCTAACTAACCAAAGGGATTCAAACTAGGCACCTACCGAACACAAAACTAGCCAAATGCCTAAAAATATTGGTGACAACCACTTGAGCTAACCCTTGATTATTTTTTATATATAAGGAAAATTTGGGAGGCAACCTAAGGGAATTATTTATATATAAGAAAAACTTTGTGAGACAACCTAAGGGATGCTTCCATGCCAAATTGAACTAGCCAAATACTCAAAATGACAACCAATTGAGCTAACTCCTTGGACTTAAAGAAATTAAAATTGAAAGACATAAGAATTGAACCTTTTATATATATATATATATATATATATATATATATATATATATATATATAATCATAATCATTTTAAAAAATAATTATATTTATTGCATCATATTTTAAATAAAGCTAAAAAAATGTTATTAACAATTATTCCTCTTAACTATTAAAACTAAACCCAATTGACAATATAAAAATTTATCATATATATAAATTTTATATATATATATATATATATATATTATTAACTCATCCAAACAAACAATTACATTCATCCACTTAAACTAACCTACTAAGCTATCAAGCTATATATAGATTGACAAACACTTCATATTCATATACATGTGGATTCAATGTGCTAAAATGTATTTGAAACTCTTTAAAAACTCCGCTCAGAGGGATTTTATATTTAAAATGATTTGAACATAATTGATTAAACTAGCAACACTAAAGACCACAAATATCACATCTTAAATCAATTGCAACCATCATAATTCTATATACAAAAACGATATCATAAATACAACATTGTCGGCTCTGGTTCAGGATGGTTTCAGAAATAGACCGACAGGTATTATTAAACAATTAAGTGATTCTTCTCCATACGAATAATAAACATCTCAATCATCACCGTCACTGCGCTTCTTCTTCACAGGCCCGGTGCCACCGTCACTGCGTTTTTTCTTCCCAGGCCACACCGTCACTGCATCTCTCTTTCATGTGATTAAGTTGGCAAGTGTCGAGTAAAATATGCCAGTAGTGGATAGTCTTTACTTGATATCATTTGTGATTTTATTTGGAACTTGTTCAAGACTATAGTCTCTGCTTGTTCATCATGATTTTCCATGACTACTTATCACTGTGCGATAAGCAGCAGCAAACTGTTTTGTATTTTTTAAAACAGAAATTTGAGAGGAATAGTAATCCAAATACTTAAGACCACAATCTCAAAAATTTCAATTGCAATATGAACAACAAATCTGATAATTTGAACAATTAATTGTTTACCAAAATCCAAAAAATCTCAACAATCTCCAAAATTTCCATTGCAATCTGAACAACAAATCTGATGATTTCAACAATTAATTGTTTACCAAAATCCAAAAAATGAGACGATTTGTATAACAGTTATCGCCCTCAGCCTGCTACCACTCTCTCCCCTGGGGTAAGAAGGGCATGGGGCAGAAGAAATTGAGAGGAATTCTGTCTTGTGCATATATATATTAAAAATATTTAAATCAGAGTTTTTGATGTTTAGAGTAGTTGATGAGGGAGTGTGTTGTTAAGGTAATCTGTAAGTGAAAGTCACATGTTCGGTGAGGAGTGTGCTGTTAAAACACTCTTTATAACACTTCCTAATTGAAAGTTACCTATTCAAAAACCTGAAAACACCTCAAATCTATTCATGTTAAAAGCTGATAAACATGGTGCAATCTCCTAGATCGTGACATACATCTCAAACACAAATCATGACATACATCTCAAACACAAACCAGTCCAACAGATCAGAGATAGTATAGCCAACCAAAAAAATTATATCTAAATCAGAAAGTCAAAGCAACAACAATTATAAGATATTTGTCACAGGCATTTGACACCCACGAAGAGTAAGGTCGGAGGTCCCATACTGTCACAGATGACGTAAGGAGCCTCGATTCCATGTGCAATGATAACTCAACGACAACTCTCTAAATTGAAAATTTCAAACTACGCTTTCAATACTCAAGTCTACTTGAACAATCCGTCATTAGGTCGCATTATAAATGATATATTTGGAGATCTATACTACTAGTGACGGTGGAGCTAGACCCTATTTCTCCAGTGCTAGATACTCCTAGTGCTAGATACCCTCATAATTATACATTGTCACAGGAATATGTTTCATAATGCTCCTTGTATCTCTATATATAATCAGGCTGTGATTGTTCTGATAGTTAATTCATTCATATTTTCAATCGCCAGTGGACGTGGAATCTAACTGTGCTGTTGGAAAAAACCAAGGAATTAAGAAGATCATGGCATTGGGCCGATCTCTGCAAAGGATAAGATTGAAGTGTAGAGAGGCATTGTACCAGAAATTGAAGATCTGTGAAGAGGAGATGGAGGAAAGGCGGCACAAAATTGCCCAGAAACTGATAGAGAAAACCATGAAGCAGGCAGATGTCCCAATTAGGCGAAAGCCAGGTTTGTGAATAAAACTCCACAGGGTTGTAAGAATAAAAATCGGTCGATCTGTTATTAACCGATTCATAGTGATGAGGTCCATGACCAGAGGCTTCATGGCTCGAGTGCTGGTCATAATATCTTCATCTCGTCGAAAACAAGATCAGTGGTGCTGTCCATTTGTTTGGATCGCGACACCTAGCTGCCTCAAAATGTCATACATCAGTTTGATCAGTTAATTTATCCCTTGTATAAATTTAAATATGTGTCTTTTATGGAATGTGCAGCTTATGAGTATACTTGCAGTGCAGTTTACGAGGATTTTGCACTATGAAAACAGTTTAAAGGTAGACAATATGCACCAGTTATTTAATCAGGATAAAATTAATCAAATTATTAATTTTTTAATCAACCTTCAGAGCAGAAAATCCAACAAAAAGAGTGTGAAAATGAATTAGAGTTGTTATTCTCTAGACCCCTTATGCTATTCCTTCAATGTTTAATGTATTATGCTATTTCTTCAATGTTTAATGTATTGACATTTCACTGAGTAGTTACAGTCTATTGATTGCCAAACAATTTGGATTTTGTTTTCTCCGTTTTCCTTGTAATAAAATATAGGTGTTTATCCCTAATCACCACTTTTAAT
>ML851076.1:6229-19671 GCA_009831015.1 Picea engelmannii
TGTAAGATCCAAGCAGTCATCCGAAATGAAAGGAACCTAATGCATATATAAGAAGGTTATAACAATCAAATATGACACATACCATGATACCTCGGACCAATTACCTCATGGAGCAAGAGTCCTCTCCGATGCAAGCCCATGCCAGTAGTGATGGAAGCTGCTACTGCTGACAGGACAAGTCTGGTTGAGAAGAAGAAAGATGGGCCCTCCAGGGCCATGCTCAAGTCAATCTCGCTCTCGGTACTCCATGTCTAGGACCATGTGGGCCTCGAGACATGATCTCCTAGTTATCCCTAGATATCGGGGATAACAAGGGGCATACTAAACTTTGGCATGGTGCAACGCGTAGAGTAAAATGTGTGCAGAATATTAGCGTGGAACAGGTATTAGTGCAAGAACCAAAATTTTGCACGATGGATATTGACGCGCAATACAAAACTAGTGTGCACCAATTATTGGCGCGACAGAGAAGTGATGCATAGTGGTTATAGGTGCGTGAAGCATGAATTACCTTGTGGTGGTGTTGGCATGCTAAATATGGGTGTACAGGTTGAAATTTGTGCGCGTGAAGTCGTTTGGATGGTGAACAACAACAAAAAACCAAAGAATTTCCGCGACATTTTATACTGTTTGAATGTCATCTTTTTGTAGCGCGTTTTTTAGGCCCTTAACAACATTTTTAGCTACTTAAAAACCACGAGAATAGAGTGTACCAAGGTACACTTTGTCTCTGCAGCTCAAATAAAAAAGCCTAAAGAGAGCTTTCTAATGGTGTAAACCGTTCATCAAACGGAGCTTTTATGAGAAAGTTACAAGACAAACAGTGGAGGGTAAATTTTAAGACCCAACTAACTTCGAAGAGCCATAACTTTCTGCTCGGGAATCAAATTGAGACGCAGGAGCAGTCAATGGAAAGTTATTGAACCATAGACGACAGTCCTATAGCTGAATTAAATTTCTGGGCATGTTAAAAATGTTTAAGCTGGAAAAGAAGGTACATGTAGCATTCCATACCAAAAACATGAATTGGCCTAGAACTTCAGCAGGGT
This sequence comes from Picea engelmannii, assembly GCA_009831015.1. Classification (NCBI taxonomy): domain Eukaryota; kingdom Viridiplantae; phylum Streptophyta; class Pinopsida; order Pinales; family Pinaceae; genus Picea; species Picea engelmannii. The sequence continues at coordinate 7,279 of ML851076.1, forward strand.
GTAACTAGCAGCCTAGAATCCAGAAAGAGGTGAAACTTGGACAACATGTCCAAAATATGTATATGAAGAAACCCAATTGAGATCCTACGAAAACTCCAATGAAGTAGGTGCAAAAATGCATAATTACAGCGCAGAGTTGCGCCAAGTTGAAGTGTGAACAAAAAAAATAATGGACAATTTTCAAATAACCAGAACTTTCTGCTCAAGACTCGGAATTGAGCATGGGAGCAGGCGTTGGAAAGGTGTTGGGCAGTAGAATATAAATATTCACCCAGAAAATTGATCTGGGCATTCAATTTTTCAGGAAATCAGAATAAATAATTATGATATATTATTGAACCAAAATGGTTCATATTTTTCATGAAATTGTTGAGTCAATTAACCTGACAAAGTTTTGTTGGCTACACATTTTGCAGAGTTAACAACAACTAGATCAGATCAAGATCAACATAGAGTCCAGAGGAATGGAAGATGCACAGGGGACTTACATCTAGGAAGATGAGATCAAAGGGATGGATGTCCATTTGGGCATTGAAGGTACAAACTCCAATGGACATGGAGAAGGGAGGGATGAAAACATGAATATGGTAGAGACCATTAAAAATATACAGAAGGATGTCCAAAACCATAAAGCTAATAATGAAAGGCCTATGAGAGCTAAGGAGCAACAAGAGAACTTCAACATGAAGTTAATGCAGAGCTTGAACAGAATAGAAAAGAAATTGGATAAGAAGAGTGGCTCAAGCAAATCAAGAAGTAACAAGTCTCTTGATGAGAAAAGAAGAACCAGAAGTGTTAGCAGACATCACCATCACTCCCTGGGGAATTTCAATAAGAGGCACACAAAAGCTCAAGTCCATCCCCTGTCAGGAAGCATAAGAGGTCGAGGGTGGATGAGCTACGAAGAAATGAACAAAATCAAACCTCCTACATTTGATGGTGAGAACAAGAAGGATGAATATGCAGAGACATGGTTGATGGACATGAGAAAGTATTTTCAATTACATAATTATTCATCTCATGCAGAAGGAAGAATTGTCATCTATCAACTCAAGGGAAAGACATCCATGTGGTGGGATCAACTTGTGCAGGTGCAGAACATTAAAGAGAAAAGTGTTACTTGGAGGGAATTCAAGAAGTATTTTAAGAATAAATACTTGACTAAGAGATACTATGACAAGAAAATGAAAGAGTTCTTTGAACTCAAGCTTGGGAGTATGACCATAGATGAATATGAAAGAAGGTTTTTAAAACTGTTGAAGTATGTTTCTTTCATCAAGGATGAGACAGTTAAGATTCAAAGGTATTTGAGTAGATTGTAATCATTCATCAGTGACAAAATACAATATAATGATCCCAAAACATTGGAGGAGACCATAAGGCGAGCTAAATGCCTATATGATCAACAAAAATCAAGGCCAACTTTCCAAAAAGCTTGAGAAGACAAAAAAAAATTCAAGAGCGATCAGAAGAAGAAGGGAACTAAGCCACCATTCTTCGGAAATAATCCTCAAGGACAACCAACTTCTAGAGAACCCAGAACGATTGAGGCAGGGGGTCAAAGGACAAGGCAACCACCTATTAAATGTTGGGGTTGTAAAGGAGATCGTATGTTCAGAGATTGTCCTCACAGAGATGAAAAAGTGAGGACTATTCACAATGTACAACAAGATGAAACAGTGGAGGACATGGGCACAAATGTACCAAGGATCTATGTAGCCCTGGACAACAAGCAAGCAGAGTATCAGTCACATATGATTGAAGTGGAAGGTATGATCAACAACCAAACCATTGCTATTTTAATTGATTCAGGAGCTAGTCATAGTTATATAGATACTAATATGGTGGAAAGTTTGCATTTTCCAAGAAGCAAGCATGAAAAATCTTGGTTGGTGCAACTGGCTACCGGAGCCAAAAGAAAAGTTAATGAGATGGTTAAGTCATGTCTTATGGACATGAATGGACTGAACACCAAGGCAGATTTGAACATCTTGTCTTTAGGTTCCTATGAATGTTTAATTGGGATGGATTGGTTGGACCAACATCATGTTATCCTAGACTGTCATAACAAGGCATTTACTTGCTTGGATGAGGAAGGGAACCTAAGGAAAGTGCAGGGAATTCCCAGGGTAGTAACCATCAGAGAAATTTTAGCATTGCAGCTGAAGAAATGTTACAGAAAAGGGAGTCAAATATTTGCAACTCATATGGAAGAGACACCTAAAGATAAGGTGCCAAATTTGGAAGATCATGCAGTCCTAGACGATTTTGTAGATTTGTTCAAGGAGGTACCATGACTACCCCCAAAGAGAGATATTGGTTTCTCTATAAATTTAATGCCTGGAGCAGCTCCAGTGTCAAAGATTCCTTACAGAATGAGTACACCAGAGTTGAAGGAGTTGCAAATGCAGCTTGAAGAACTTTTGAAGAAGGGGTATATATGTCCAAGTGTGTCACCTTGGGGTGCCCCAGTCTTGTTCGTGAAGAAGAAAGATGGGACATTAAGATTGTGCATTGATTTCAGACAGTTGAATAAAGTGACTGTAAATAACAAGTATCCTTCGGCACGAATTGATGATCTCTTTGATCAATTGAAGGATGCAAAGACATTTTCAAAGATAGATCTCAGGTCAGGATACCATCAGATAAGGATTAAAGAGGAAGACATCAGCAAGATTGCTTTCAGAAAAATGTATGGTCATTATGAGTTCACAGTGGTACCCTTTGAATTATCAAATGCACTAGTTGTCTTCATGTGTTTAATGAATGGTATTTTCATAAAATACTTAGATAAGTTTGTCATTATATTTTTAGATGACATTCTTATATATTCTAAGTCAGAGGAAGAGCATGAACAACACTTGAGGATGGCATTACAAGTATTAAGGGAACATCAGTTGTATGCCAAATTGAGCAAGTGCTCATTTTATCAGAAGCAAATTCATTATTTGGGGCATATCATTTCAGAGGATGGGATAGCAGTGGATCCTGAGAAGATAGAAGCCATTAGAGAATGGTCAACGCCAAAGAATGTGACAGAGGTCAGATCATTCATGGGTCTTGCAAGCTACTATAGGAGATTTATTGAAGGATTCTCAAAGATTGCACACCCAATCACTTCCTTGCAAAAGAAGGGTGTGAAGTTTCAGTGGACATTGGATTGTGAAAAGAGTTTCCAACACTTGAAACAATTATTAACAAATGCTCCAATACTAAGGATTGCATACCCAAATGAAGACTTCATTGTATGCACAAATGCATGTAAAGAAGGACTTGGTGGAGTCCTCAGTCAAAATGGATTTGTTATATGTTATGAATCAAGGAAGTTGAAGGAGCATGAAAGATACTATGTCACTCATGATTTGGAGTTGGTAGCCATAGTGCATGGCTTGAGGAAATTGAGACACTACCTCATGGAGAAAAGGTTTGAGCTGAGAACAGACCATAATGGTCTGAAATATTTATTTGATCAACCAACTCTAAATGCTAGGCAAAGCAGATGGTTAGAATTTCGCAGTGAATATGACTTTGATATAAAGCATATCAAGGGGAAAGAGAACAAAGTGGCGGATGCACTTAGCAGAAGAGTGCATGAATTGCATGCTACAGCCATTAGCATGTATCAATCAGATTTAAAAGACAAGATTTTGGAGGCTGCAAAATTAGATTTGCAATACAAGGAATTAGTGGCAAAATTACAGCAAGGTAATTTGCAACAGAAAATTGAAGAATATAAGCTAGATAATGATGAAATTCTCATGTATAGAGCCAGAATTTATGTACCAAATTCCCATGAATTGAAAAATCTGATATTGAGAGAAATGCATAATGTACCTTATGTTGGGCACCCAGGTTATCAGAAAACTATTGCAGTTGTCAAGAGCCAATATTATTGGCCAGGCATGAAGAAAGAAGTTGTTGATTTTAGTGCCAAATGTTTGGAATGTCAAAAGGTAAAGGTTGAGCATAGACACCCAGTTGGTTTGCTACAACCATTACCCATTCCTGAGTGGAAATGAGAAGTTGTAACAATGGATTTCATCACCAAACTGCCCAGAACAAACAAGCAACATGTTTCTATCATGATAGTGGTGGATAAACTTACTAAAGCTGCTCATTTTATTCCAGTAAAGCTCACTCACAAGGCAGTCAACATTGTTGATATTTATATGAGAGAAATTGCTCGATTACATGGCAGAAAAGTTATGTTGATAAGGGCAGAACTCACAAGGAATTTAAAGTTGGGGACCATGTATCCTTGAAAGTGAAGGCCAACATAAGTTCCCTTAAATTGGGAAATTGTTCAAAGTTGGCAACTCGCTATTGTGGGTTGTTTGAAATCCTAGAGAGGATTGGTCCAGTAGCTTATATGATTGCATTGCCTGCATCTATGTCTGTTCATAATGTATTCGATGTATCATTGCTCAAGAAATATATACCTGATGCTAATCATGTTATTGATTGGAATGTGATTTAGGTGGAACAAGAAGGTGCTTTCCAAGTGCATCTGGTACGCATTCTGGACCGGAAAATCAAACAGCTCCAAAATCGAACCATAGGGCTTGTAAAGGTCCAATGGACTTGGTACGGTCTTGAGGACGCTACTTGGGAGCATGAGGATGCAATGCGGGTAGAATACCCACATCTTTTTTAGGATTCTTGAAAATTTTGTTGTATATGTGTACATAATGCACTAACGACAATGCATAAATAAGGCGAGGGAATTGTAATACCCCTAGGCCGAACCCAATTGTAAATGTAAAATGCAAATGTACTTAAGCTGGTCAGTTGTTTGATATCATTTTTGTATGCACCTTCCATGGTATGGTGCGCACATGTACTGCGTAGTAAAACGGTGAAGTGTGCACATTCCAGGATACTGCGCGCAACAACTTAAGTGCGCGCGATTTTGAGGCCAGGGAGCCTTTTTGTATATATTGTGTTTTATAGGCTGGTGAACCATTTTTGTGATGATTAGGCCGGAGAGCCTATATGTTAATGGCCAGTGAGCTTATTTTTGTATATGTCTTGTCATTAATATAAAATACATCGTTGCGTGCAGACCGACCACGATAAAAGAGTATGGGGGACTAAACTCCACTAGTTAGGGAAAGGGGGGGCTAAAAGTTAACAAAAAGGGCTAAGCTAGGGAGCTTAAGCCAAAATTGAATATTATATTAATATTCCTTAAATCATAAAGTATGGATAATTATTTTATCCTAAGTTCTAAGGATGGGGACAAGTGGGCCAAAGTAGCTCCCAACATGACAAGTGTTAAGTTGGGAACATGCATACATATAGTTGGGACTTAGTTCATTTTCTCATCATTTAGTCATCCATTCAATCATTCCAGGATCATTCACTCACTCAGTCAATTGTCCTCCATACCTTCTTGTCATTGTACCTGGACCTGTATCCGTACCCATACTTGTTTGTGTACCTAGTTAGCTTGGGAGTTGGACTGAAGAAGTGTGTTGTCAGGCCCGTGGAATACTGAAAAGGCAGGTTGTTAGGACTGTGAACAATTTCTCTCTGGGTGAGAGAATTGTTGGGAATTGATTTCCTGAAGGTGTTAAACTGCAGCCACATGGCTCTGATACTTCATGTCCGGCCTGTTGTTGAAGCCCTAAAAGGAAGTGGGGCAACCAAATGACTATTGAGCAGAGAAGGGGCACACTTCCTGGGGTGGGATAGGCATGTGGGGAATAAGGAACTGTAGGTTGTTATTTTGAGTTGGCACATGTGACGGAATCTGTCCTGTTGTCTATGATACATCATCCTGGTTAGGAATCCCTTTACCCGGGTGGAGTTTAGTCCCATCTCGGCAGTGACCCACTGTTGAGAGTGATGAGCAGTGTGGTCTAAGGCTGGGAGGTTCGTGGAAGGTCTCCACACAATTGGTGATATCCTTACCAAGATAAGTGTCAATTGTGTGATAAATTACATGTTGCATTATTATTTACGTGTTTATTTTTATGGGTTTATCATATGTGTGGTTTATAACTGTCTTTATATTTATGGGCATTGTCTGTATATGTAGCATGTATATGTTTACTGTTATTTCAGTATGAATCTGTGCATTTACAGAATGTATTTGTCTGTTTACGTTTTATATATAAAGATCCGCAAGAGTTTTGTGTGTATATGTTTTAATTGCATGCAGTTCGAAAAATTTATGTGGCATAGCTCAGTTGGATGCTGGGTATGTTACAGTGTGTTGAGCAGAGAAAAAAAGTGTTTTCTGGAGTACCATGGCCCGACTTGGGTGGTCGGGGATGTTACAACGTGAGAGAGTGTGTGACTTGTCAGCAGAGCAAGTGAGAGCAGACCCATCCTGCAAGACTATTATAGCCATTGCCCATTCCAGAGCAGAAGTGGGAGAGTATATCCATGGACTTTATCACATGGTTAAAAAAAGGTCTAGGGCAAAGATTGTATATACGTAGTGGTCAATCGTTTGACCAAATTTACACACTTCTTTGCCATATCCTTAGAGTATAAAGCAGCACAGGTAGTGGAGTTATTCTTTAGAGAGGTATTCAAACTTCATGGGATGCCAAAATATATTGTCAGTGACATGGACAATAGGTTCCTCGACGCTTTCTGGCAGGAGCTGTTCAAATTGGTTGGCACAGAGTTGACTCCCAACACTAGTTATCACCCTCAAGCAGATGGCTAGACAGAAATTGTGAACAAATGGCTTGAGGGATATTTACGTAACTATGTGTCATGACAACATAAAGCATGGGTGAAGTGGTTGCATCTAGGAGAACATTGGTACATCATTAGTTATCACATGTCCATCAGAATGACACAATTCCGAGCATTGTATGGGTACGATGTTCCTTCCTCCATTGACTTGGCGTTTGGGGATAGCAAGGCTCCCAAAGCCAAGGATTGAATCCAAGAGAGTCAGGACATACTCAGGGCTCTCAAGGACAACCTACAGATGACCCAAAATCAACAGAAGTTATATGCAGACAGGCACAGGGTCGAGCGCACTTTCGAGGTGGGAGACTGTTTTCTTGAGGCTACGTCCATATAGACAATCTTTACTAAAGAAGAACGGTGCAGAGAAGCTTAAACCACATTTCTATGGGCCTTACCAGGTGGTTCAGAGAATTGGCGAAGTGGCTTATGAACTGGAGTTGTCGAAGGGAAGAAAAATTTGTAATGTGTTTCACGTTTCATGTCTCGAAAAGGAATTGGGACATGTATTGGTTCCTGAGGAGGTATTGGAGATTTGAGAGAGGAGATTGTGTAACAAGGTGATTCAGGAGTACCTCATCAGATGGAGGAACTTACCAGCAGAGGATGCCACATGGGAAAGTGATCAGATCTTGCAACATCCAAATTTGCAGTTGCTTGAGGACAAACAATCTCGGGAAGGGAGGATTGTAATGTCCCTTTCCAAATGAGTCCTCTAGGGGGATTGACGAAATGGCCTAAGTAATCTCATGGGCCATAGTCACGGAAATAAAAAGGGAATTAATTATTTATTAATGTCATTGTAGCGGGAATTAAATTAATTTTAAAAAGGGGACATTGAGTAAGTAATTAAAAAGGCACCTAAGTGACTTTGAGAATATGAAACGTCACTTAAACTTATTAAAGGGTAAAAAGGTCACAAAAAGGTAGACAGAGGAATAAAAGCAGAAAAAGAGGGTGCCCTCTCTCATTCTTGTCTAGTCATTTTCTAATTCGCATTTGAGAGAGGTCTTGGTGGCTTTGTGAACTCTTGGGACAAAAACCCTAGGAAGAAATTTCGAGATTGGTTTCAGTGGTGTGACTAATCTACCCTAGTTAGTCATTTTGGAGAAGAAACCATTCAAATTTCTTCCTTGTGCTTCATTAATAGTTGAGATATCTCTAACAACAATGTCTTTCATCCATTTGTGTTTGAGTTTCAGAGGTGGTGGCTAAGTTGTTTTGCAAGGAGGTCGACTAACTTGAAGAGGGCTGAGTTTATCCGCTATTGGGTCCTTTCCTTTGTTGTGGGAAAAGTTTACTTGGTAGGGTCGAAATCTAATTGTGGGAGGTCGGTTTTCTCGAGAAGAATTCGTGGGTTCCTCTGTGGGGAGGATTTCAACAATTTTGGGCGCATTTCCTGTGGCTAGAAGGGTGTTTTTCAGATAGCGAAGACCGAGTTCCATTGCATCAGAGCAACGTATCTCTTTGTGGGTCGATTTACATGGGTTTTTCTGGCTGAGTGAGGTGCAAAAAGTGTGTTCCAACATTGACCAAGGCTTATCCATACTTGGGCGAATACTCTGTGAGAAGGGCGTTGAATTGGGACTGCCTATATCTTCCTACCTTCAGGATGAGCTAGACAACCAACCTCAGGCCCATTTTAATTGCATTAGCAAGCAAAACTTTGTGAGTAAATTATAGTTGCTATTGTCTTGATTTATGTTGGAATCAATTAATAAAATATTTGTTGTGTTGGATATTAGTTTATCAGTTGTATTTGTGAATCCTTTATGCTTGATGTTCCAAATTATTGTTATGTTAAAAGGGAGGTTTTGGCACATTAAAACTACATAAAAACCCACAAATAAAACTTCAAAAAACCACTATAACTTACCTAGTAATGTAGAGGAAGTTGGACAGAAGGAAAGGTTATCTACAACCTAAGTGTTTGACGAAAGTTAACATATAGAAAATTTAAAAAATTGCTACAGCAATGAGGAAAAAACATAACAACAATACTTAGCTACATTATAGTGGTATCAGAGCCCCCGTCCTGCCAGCCTGAGGGGATTTAAAATTTCATGAATCAAGGAGACGAAGAAGGGTATATCACCTACAAAAGTAAGAGGCAACGAGGGGCAGAAAATATTTTCAACCAGGAAGAGATAGTAGAACAAAACCAACCTGAGGTAGAACAAGAAGAAGTAGCTATGGGGGATCAGAATGAAGACAGGGCCTTGCAAATTTTAGAGGGCATACAAAATGGGAAGCAACAATTAGCACAACTATTGGCACAATTGAATGCTGCCAACCAAGAAAACCATAACCCTGGAGGTAATAATAGAAATGGAGGCACTAATGGACACCATGGGTGCAACAATGGTGTAGGGGTTCCCAACGGAAATAATGGAAACCATCCAAAGAGTAGCAACAATCACATTACCACACAAGTGAGTACTAGAACCATAGGCAAGATAGTTCCCATACCTCTTTTGCCTCAGTTCGCAGGGAACGAACAGGTAGGGAATCAAGGGAAACAAGGTCAAGGTGAGAACTTTGATGATAATTAGAGGGAGTACCAGGCTATGGGTGAGGATTTTCAGGCGGCCATCTCACTACAGGACTATTGCACTATCAAATACAGGAACAGGCCAAGGGAAATTAATAAGGGTCAACAGAACGATGATCTTAGGAGAAAGGTTAGGAAGCTCACCATTCCCTCTTTTGACGGTTCGAGCAAATCCACATCTCAAGCATAGGTTCAAAAGTTGGATACATACTTCCATCTTAATACCATGACATAGGAGGAGGCGATTAAATTCGCTACCGTGCATTTGGACGGAGATACCCACGAGTGGTGGTACCATGGATTGGTCACTTTGGGACATGCTACCATTACCTCTTATTTAGACTTCACACAAAGGTTGATGGATAGGCTTGATAGGAAGGATCGAGAGATACACTTTAGGGAGATTGCACAACTCAAAGAGGTTGGGACACTGGATGTATACATCACCAAATTTCAGAGGCTGACAGTCATAATGACAGACGTATCAAAGCAAAGGTTGGTGATGTTGTTTACATAAGGTTTATCTGAGCCACTACGTGGTTGGGTGAAAGCCTTCAAACCAAAAACACTGCAGGATGCCATCATCCGAACACGAGACATGGAGGATGTGGTCCCCAAGACAAAAACTTTCACCAAACCATTCATTCCTCAAAAGAAAAAAGATAAGAAACTCTTTCAGAAACAAGGAACGAGAAAGGAGAAGATGGATGAGGCAACTCGTAATGAGTTGAGGAGAAAGAAGCTTTGCTTCAACTGCAAAGACCCTTGGGATCCTGGGCACATGTGTATGGGTAAAGGCAAGGCACACTATATAGGGGTCCTCTCAGAGAGTGAGGATGAGGAGGCAGAGCAAGCACATGATTGTGAGCATGATGGATCAATTGAGGAGCAACCACAAGAGGAGGCTAAGAGTTGAGTTATCGCCACTCTATCGAGTGTCCCCATATTTCACACCTTCAGGATCAGGGGTGTTGTATAGGGTCAACGTGTCACTGTATTGATTGATGGTGGGGTGACCCACAACTTTATTGACTCATCCTAGGTGGTGAGGAGAGGGATTCAGACGACGGATTTCGATGGATTTGATGTGGTAGTAGCTGACGGGCGGATCATACCTTGCACACAAAAGATCTCACAGCTATGCTTGGCATTGGGCAACTACACAGTGACAAATGACTTCTATGTAGTCGAGTTGCAGTATACCAATGTCATGTTGGGGGTTCAGTGGCTTGTTACCATAGGGAGGCATATGGTAGACTACAAGGCCATGGAGTTGGATTTTAAGGCAACAGATGGCAGGAAAGTGATATTGAGAGGCATGTTGAATGATGATCCCAGGATTGTCTCGACAAAAAGGATGGAAGGAATATTCAGACATGGTGATGTCGCTTATGTAGTAGAGCGCTTGGTCACTACTGAGAAGCCCTCTTGTAGAAGTCATCAACATCATGTGGACATCCAGACATTGTTGAGTAAACATGACCGGGTGTTTGGGCAGATACCTCTAGGGAGACCACCCGATAGGGGATTCGAGCACACTATTGAGTTGGAGGGAGCCAAACCAATAATCACCACTTCCTAGAGACATCCTAAGAAATTTAAGGATGAGATCGAAAAGACCATTAAAGAGCTACTAGAGATGGGGCAGATTAGACCGAGTTCGAGTCCATTCACTTCTTTGGTAGTGTTGGTGAAGAAGAAGGATGTTACAATGTGGTTTTGCATCGATTACAAGGAATTGAATAAAAAGACAATTAAAAATAGGTACCCAATTCTCAGAATAGATGAGTTATTGGATGAGTTGAATGGGGCAGTATATTTTTCGAAGATTGATCTTCGATCAAGGTACCACCAAATCAGAGTCAGAGAGTAGGACATTCCCAAAACTGCTTTCAGATGCAATTATGGGCATTACGAATTTTTGGTCATGCCATTTGGTCTGACTAATGCACCAACTACTTTACAATCCTACATGAATCACATCTTCAAAAAGAAGTTAAGGAAGTTCTATTGGGATTCTTCGATGATCTCCTGATATATAGACAGACATGGGAGGAACACTTGGCACATTTGGAGGAGATCTTGAGCATTATGGAAGAACAGTCATTGTATGCCAAAGAGTCGAATTGTGAATTTGGCACGACTGAAATATTATACCTGGGACACATGGTCAATGCTCATGGAGTACAGGTGCATGGGGAGAAGATACTTGCTATATTGGATTGGCCACCACCCAAAAAATATCCCTACGTGGCTTCTTTGGAATTTGTAGTTATTACAAACGGTTTGTGAAAGGGTTTTCCCAATTGTCTGCACCATTCACAGACCTCATAAAGAAAGGAGCATTTAGATGGACTGAAGAGGCTCAGAAGACATTTGACCGCATGAAGGAAGAGATGAGCACATGCCCAGTTTGAGCAATTCATGAATTCACTAAACCCTTTGTGCTTGAGTGTGATTCATTGGGTGAAGGGATAGGAGCAGTTTTGATGCAGCAGAGGCATTCAATTGCATACGAGACCAGAAGCTCACAGAGTTGTAAAGACTCTATTCCATCTATTACAAAGCCATCATGCATGCCTTGGCGAAGTTCAGACAATACTTGGTAGGTGCAAAATCTGTGGTTATAATGGACCACAACAGTCTGAAGCATTTTCTCGGACAAAAAGACTTGAATGAAAGACAACAAAAATGGGTTAGCAAGCTGCAATCCTATGACTTCGACATTGACTACGTAAAGGGGAAGAAGAATGCAATTCCAGATGCTCTCTCTAGAAAACTGGAAATGTTTTCACTTGCGGAAGTTTCAGCTGATTGGAAATCCCATCTATTGGTGGATTATTCCAAGAACAAATTTGTTTGTGAGGTGATAGACCACGATACACAATATGACAGGTATAAGTGTTGAAATAATGTAACTGCAAAGAGTATTCTTATTATTATTGATATTTTATTCATAGGATCAATCCCCATTGTAGATTGATCATGTCTGATATTGTAATAGGACCAAATCCCCTTTTGCGGATTGGTCAAAAGACAATTGTAATAGGCAGAATAAGAAGTCGGCCCCAGCAGTTAATTAAGAGACCCAGAAATATAATAAAGGTGGGTTTACCCACCCAGATTGAGAAGTC
>ML851078.1:2559-22083 GCA_009831015.1 Picea engelmannii
AAGTATGGAGGGAATGGATGATGACCTTTCATAGACCCACCTAGTGGAAACCCATCCTAAATGAAGATCAACTTACTAGGGCATCATGACACCCTTCCTGGTATGAACGAGTTAAAGAGAATAATTTCCGAGCAAACGTTATGAAATGAAGGAGAATTCAGTGCAACATATTCAAGTGCTTCAATAATCAAAGTGACACATACCATGATACCCAGACTCATTACCTCATGGAGCAAGACTTACTGTTGCTTCAGGACGAGGCTGGTGGGATGGATACAGTTGGTGTTGATAGATGGGATGCACTGAAGAAAAGAGGGGCCCTCTAGGGACATGCTCAAGTCATTTTGGCTCTCGACACTCAATTTCTTGGACTTGTGGGCCTTGAGACACGATCTCTTTTGTTATCCCTAGGATAGGGGATAACATGGCCAACCATCTAACTTACTAACTTATGTCTCTCTTGCTTTTCTCGAGTCCAATAAAATTTATAAGTTATAAATATTACATCTGTATTTTTGGACATTTATAACTTAACATGTATCAAAGGATGAGAGGAAATTGAGCCAAGCATCTAAGTTACTAACTTAAATGTTTCTAATTTATCTCCTACTAACCTAAATCCCTTTGATTTCTCACAATCCCAATAAGAACTCTAAGTTATAAATATTACCTCCATGCCACCGGATATTTATAACTTAATACGGGTCAAAGAACAAAAGAAATTTGGGTAAACCATCTGGCCTATGGGCCTAAGCCCCTATTGCTTCTCTCAATTGCAATAAGAGATATAAGTTAAGACATTAATTTAAATTCCACCCAAAGCCAACTTGAAGATTGAAGGGAGAATTCCAATGGGGTTTTTGGGAAGAAGAAGGTCTATTAAGCTAGTAGTAAATCCAATGCACATGTAATGGTGTGTCTTCAATTCTAACCGTAGATGGAAGTACATGCATATGTAACAGTGTGTCTTCAATTTCCACTTGTAACAAAGCATTGATGCTCAAGTTAGAACAAAGTTTGACAAAAAAATCCAGCTTGAATTTTGAATGAATTGGGCATTATGGATGGATTAAAGGGTTGACCTTTAGTGTATATAGGGAGAAAAACACACTTTGTTTCACTATAAATCCAACAGACAGGTTTGGAATGGGTCAAGGGAAAAAAAATTTCCCGAGGAGAAAAGCAAGAAACAAAAACTATGAACACGAATGAAGTCAACACTTAAGTCTCTTTCCCACCTCTAAAAACATTACAAACCCATTGAACCATATCAAATGTGAACATGAAACAAAGAGAATTAAAGAAAAAACACATATGCAAGAAAAGTTTCACATGCATTATTACCTCAATAACATTCATAATCATCACCACTTCTTGCACTAGAGAAAGCATGTGAAGAGAAAACAACAAAATTCTGCTAGACCCTTGATACATATTTTATTCTCCTAGACATTCTAAATGGAAAGTGATAAAGAAAGATACCAAAGAACAAACACATCAAGTAAAACCCACCATGCTTACATATCTTTTGTTCTTACATCAATGGAAAGGGGGAATAGATTAGAATATTGAAGCCACTGCATATAAATGCAAGGATCCTAGCAATCATTGTAACCATTGCAATATTGACGAGCACATTGAGGAAAAGTGTTGGAAACTACATCCATTGTTGAACATGAAGAATCGTAAGAATGATGCAAAGAAAAATAATGTTCTAGGCATGGATTCGAGCAATCGAGTTGAAAGCAAATTTGATGTGGATGGGAAGGTTGTCCGCACATCAATGGAGAAGGAGGTGAATTTGAGTAGCCTTCATCACCAAGAAGAGAAGGAGATGACCAAAGATTCCACATCAAGATCTAGGTCAAAAAGACCAAGATAAACACCCTATTATTAAATACACATATTTAAAAGTTCTTAAATAATAATTTTTTTCCTTAGAATACCTCACCTGAAAACCCTCGACTACTTTCCCACTTCGTGGATGTTAAACGAGGTAAACCAGTGATCGAGACCTAACCCCAAGGGAGAGACAAGAGATTCAAACCCTGACCTCTTCCGCCTGCTATAGAACACATCTGGATCAGAACCAAGCTAACCCTTGCGGCTCTTAAATAGTAAAGTTTAGCTACAACAAAATTTTTAATTTGATATTCTCATTTTCAAAGAGGATGAAAAATGATTTATAATTGTTAAAGTGAAAGTTAAATTCAAACGTTAACAAATATTTTTATTATTATAAATTTATAAATTCAAAGCAAATAGTATTGAAAAAATAAAAATATATATTTGTATAATATTTAATGATAAAATATATTTAAAATAAAATTATTAAAAAAATATTTACCAAAATTTTAAATCAATTTATAAAAATTCCTATTATCTTCCCTATTCAAATTCAATTTTCACAATAACCCACTTAGAAAGGAATCTATACTAACCAATAAAAATATCATAATACTCAATATTCCATGACCAAAAAACCATAAATAAAAATATCATAAAACTCAATACTCCATGACCAAAAAAACCATAAAACAAAATATCTTTAATAAGAATTGAAAAATAAAATCTTCTACTTCAAAAACACACTGAAAAAAGAACATGATGGTCCTCCGGAAAATTCCTTTTGGATGTTTTCTGTCTCCAGAACTAAAGATTTAAATCTGCAACAGAGACTTGCAGAAATTGACCAGAAATTGTCTGAGATTCCAGTTTATCAAGATGTGCTTATGCAAGATTTAAAAGAAGAGAAGAAAAATCTTTTAGCACAACTAAAGGCTAAAGAAAAGAAAGAAGAACCCAGCATTCTACAATCCAGTTGAAATGTAAAAGAATCATCCAGACCAACATAAGGACAGACAACAGTTCAGAAAAGACAAAGAGAATCTTCTGAGACTCCAGATTAAATATAAGCAGAATAATCTCAAGGAAATAGATGAGATAAAAAAGATGTTGTAAGTAACAATGAGAGAATTGGATCTTTCTTTAGAAGAAGAAAATTGCAAAGAATACAACAGGCCTTTAGAAGAGTTGAAAAGTCCTAAGAAGATAGTTATTCATTGTTTCCTGAAAGAAGTGACAGTGATAAAGAAGAAAAACCTTCTGAAGGCCTCTCTTTGGGACAATTTACTGGACCAAAGATTTATATAAAGTTTGGTTCTTCCCTCTAGAGCATAAGCCTTATCAGTTGGACTACATGATTGACTCTGGTTTCCAAATGAATCTGGCCAAAGGAAATGTCATCCCTGCATTCTACTGGGAGAAGACTTCAGAGCATGGCACTGCGATTGAAGGAAGTCCCGTATAGCTCCTTGTAAAGGTTCCAGACTTCCCAATCAAAGTTGAAGGTCGGAATGATGTTTTGTCATTAAATAGATTATATAGTATTAGAGAAGACTGCATTCTATGTTCTGAATTCCTTAACAGAGTCAGTCCTATTTGTATAGATACTCAAAGTATGGTGTTCAAATGTACAATCAATTGTAGAATTGTTTCTTGTCCATTATTTTATGAAATCCATTCCAAATGCAGTACCCCAGCTAAAAAATCCAGTCTAAATCCTGTACCTATGCAGAGTTCCTTTACCCGACAAAGCCAGTTTACTCCAAAGAATTTTCAGTTGTTCTATCTTTAGTACATTTGATCTAAAGTCTGGTTTTTACCAAATTGGCATTGAAGCTAAAGATAGATATAAGACTGGTTTTGTTGTCCCTCATAGTCAATATCAATGGAAAGTTTTACCATTTGGGATAAATAATGCCCCTTCAGAATTCCAGAAGAGAATGGAAGATATATTTGGTCATTATAAATGGGAATTAGTTTATATTGAAAACATACTGATCTGTTCCAAGAATTTGCAGGAATAAAGAATTTGCAGGAATATTTAAAGTACTTGCAGGAATTTTACAAGCTAGTCTATCAACATGGGTTAGTATTATTAAAAAGCAAGATGGAAATTGGAAAAAATGATATTGAATTCTTGGGATTCAGAATCAACAAAGGTCAAATCATCCTTTAGGATCATGTCCCGAAAGTGTTTACTCATTTTCCAGATCAGATTCTGGAAAAAGTTCAGCTCCAATGATTCTTGGGAAGCCTCAACTACATAATACCATTCTACAGAGGCCAGGCTGAAGACATTCACATCCTTTAACAAAGACTAAGAAAGAATCCTCCCAGCTGGAGCACTAAAATGACAAAAGTTGTACAACGTATAAAAAAACAAGTACAACAACTTCTTGCTCTCTCTCTCTTCCACAAGGCACTGTGAGCCTGATCATTGAAACAGATGCCTCAAGCAAGTCATGGTGTGTCAGTCCTTATTGAAAAGCATGGAGATAGAGAAGAAATTTGTGGTTATGTCTTGGGATCCTTTAAGGGTGCTGAGTTGAATTATCCATCTATCCATAAGGAGATTCGTGCAGTCAAAAAGACTGTAAACCATTTTAAGTTATATTTGAAGCTAGCTAGATTTATTATCAGAACGGATTTGAAAATCATGCCTATAATTTAAAACTATAAATTACCTGCCATGTCAACTGCACTTTGAAATATGTTGTTTTATTTTATTTTATAATGATGAGGAACCCATTTTCAAGTTCAATGCAGAGAAGCAGTATATAATAATAAAATATGCTTTTATTTTAGTTTAAAATATATCAATTTTTAAAATAAATCTAATATTTTAAAATCGATTTTTCAAGTATACTGAGTATTGATACCACTTATTCCCTAATCTATCACTCTCTTATCTCTATAGTATTACCTATTACTTATGGTAATTGATATGTTAAGGATGTTATATCTGTATAACACTAGGTAATTGCTATGTTAAGGATGTTATATCTGTATAACACTAATGATTACACTACCATAGCATAATGAAAGCACAACATTTTACATAAGAATCAACTGCCTCTAAGAAGCTATTTTAACATGGATATAATCTGTAGCAGTGTTGAGAGAAATAGCCTAGTATCCATGGTGTTTTTTTGGGCAGTTACGTGGTTTGATAGGTAGTCCATAGTGTCTGTTAACATTGAACAACCATTCTCAATTTAGGGGCTACAAAAATATTTAATAAAGAATTGTATGAATAAAAATGAAAAGAATTTTTTTATACATCTTTAGTCTGTCAATCAAACACTTTATATAAAATTTAAATATATTCTCTATTTCCAACATTGTCAATTTAAACTTTTAAACCAATTGTGCAATCAATACAATTTAAATCATTTGTGCAAATTTAAACTTTTGCATTTAGAAATCAATGTAATTTAAACCACTTATAAAATTAGAAATATAATTTATCAATGCAATTTAAATCATTTGTGTCAATTTAAATTTGTGCATTTAGAAATTCAATTTAAACCACCTATACAATCAGAAATACAATTGCAATTTAAATTACCTATGCAATCAGAAATACAATTTACTTGTGCCAATTTAAACTTGTGCATTTAGAAATGCAATTTAAACCACATATGCAATCGGAAATACAATTGCAATTTAAACCACCTATGTAATCAAAAATACAATTTACTTGTGCATTTAGAAATGCAATTTAAACCACCTATGCAATAAAAAATACAATTTACTTGTGCATTTAAAAATGCAATTTAAACCAAGTGCAATAAAAAATACATCAGAAATACACAATTTATTTCGGATACAATTTATTTCAAATACAATTTATATGGCCCAAAACTGCCAAAATACAATTTATTATTATGAATTTAGAACAAAATACAATTTATTTAGCCCAAAATTGCCAAATGCAATTTATTATTAAGAATTCGGAAATCCAAATTTAAACCATTAGTGTTATGAATTCATAAAATCCAATTTATGAATTCAGAAATCCAATTTAGACCGTTTGTGCTATGAATTCAAAGATGAGATTTAAACCACATTTTTGCGTATGAATTTAGACATAGCGATTTAAACCCGATTTAGGCCACTGGGTCGTATGGTTTTGTTTATTTGATGGAAATACAACTGTTGGATTCTGTGTATGTGGCTAGGTCAGGGGTCTGTTTGCCTGCCCGTCACCCCTGTGGATGATAGATATTATGGAGGTTGAATGGATGATGAATTGTTGAGGGTAGGATTGATTCGGATTTTATGAACAGTGTTAGCACTCCGTAAATCTATTTGGCTGATAAACAGACGATGAAGGTAACCTTTTCAACCAACTTTAAGACCCGAAACTAGCCTTTTGTATCTGGAGAGGGCTCTCTCAGATATGGCGTGGTCTCCACGCAGGATATGGCTTTGCGAACGATGGCTAGATTTAAAACCGATGATAAAATGCTTCTGGTTATATTGGCGCATAAAAGTAAAACTTAGGCTATGGGGTCGGTCTAAGGAAGAGACAGAACAAATGACTCAGTGAATGGATTCGAGAGGAAAAGGCTAGGCGAGCGACAACCTTCAGTATTAACCGTAAAGTGTGGCGGGAGAAAAACAGAGGGAGCAAACTCAAGAGCGCCGCTATGGACGAATTCAGAGTTAGCTCAAGAGGAAAACGTTTTGTCTAAGTGGCGTGAACAAGGGGCGCAGTACAACGAATCCGCAGGTTCGAAAATTCATTCCGAAATATACGATATGAGATATGAAATTAAAGACAACAGGAAAAAACATACGCAGATCAAGAAACAAAATACATCCAACTATCGCAACTAGAATCTTTACATCAAAACACAGGACCTTTGCATTAAGTTTCAATAAAAAAACACTCAAACTTCTTACAATAGCTTTTGTTTCTTAAAATTGCCAACCAACCCTGGTTACATCGAAAAGATGAAATATATAAACGAGGGTGCCGCTTGGGCTGCCCTCTATTCTAACTACTAACTCTAGACTGGGAAAAATTGTGTCACATGCGCCAAAAACTCTGCGCATGTCACTATCCAAAAATAGGCAATAATCATGCATGTCTACTAGTAACCGTCTTCAAGTTTTGCCATAAGATCGGATCGTCGGTCTGGATCCGATGTAGGAAATAATGTGTCATTGTGTCTTCCGATCAACTATCCTTACGAACAAGTGTCCGCCCAAAACCGACTGTCTGCAACGTTGGTTTCGCCCCCTCGTTACATGCCTATTTGCTGGGAGCCACAGACAACAAACAATTGTGCGATTCCCGTGACCGTTACTAAAATGGTGAGATGTTTTTAGAGGACGTGTATCTCTAAAAAACTATCATGAAGGACAACGCCACTCGTTAAGCTTTCTTTTCTTGTGCGAAGGTGAGAGCCACATAGACTTCTCTTTCAGCTGCCCCGCCTTCCCCGGGATACTCTGTGTGCCCTTCTCTTGCTAGCCTCTATGCTTCCCGCAGCTGGACAATAACATTCTGAGCCTCCTTAAGTTGCCTTTTTAGCCACGTCACGTTCCCTCTATGACTCTGTGCAGCTGATACCTCCACGGTCTTTGTCGCTAGCTGTCGTTTTAGTTCCCTATTTTCTTGATAAAGCTCGACAATAGCCATCTTTTCCTGCTTCATCTGCTGAGATGGAGTTTCCTCATTTGTCCCCATGGCTTCCGCCTTCATGAACTCCTCGTTCTTTCTCGGTCTACCTCTTCTCCGAGGCAACTATTGTCCGGAGGCAAACGCTCCTGCCGCCTTCCCCTTCTGTATGAATTTCTCTGTCTCGACCCTCTCTTGTCTTAAAATGGTCTCTTTTGTAGGTGAAAAGATAGATCCTTCTAAGCTTCTGGGAATGGTTGCCGCAGGCACGAAAGAAATCCAATCTCTCTAAGGTTCGGACCTCGCAGTTCTGCCGCTCCGTGCGCCCTTTCTTGTACTCTGAGAAAATGCCATGACGCGACTGAGGTGAAAACTGTGCGCAAATGTTCTGAACAAATGTATCGAGGAACAACTCTGAACCAATTGGATTGGCAAAAGGAAAATGCGACAGAGAACTTGGGCCAAATTCTACGACTGGAGGAAAACGTCGAGCATATGAGATTTATAGCGGATCAACTCAGAGAGGAGGAACTACTGGACATTAATGAATTTATGGCGACGAGAAGTTTCAAGTCGATCCTCAGGCTGTTCATGGAAAATCCCCACGTGTGGAATGGAGGTGATACGATTTTCTATGCAGGCATAATATGAACACTGCAATTCTTCATTCCTTTGGCCTTCATAATAAAACAATAGTAACTATGGCACTTGCCGACGCGACCTTTATTTAACCACTTGACTTGACAGGGGTATGTAGAAATTGGTTTGTTAATGGGATTTGACCTTTGGGAAAAGACAAGCTCATACCACGTATACAGTTCTCAACTCTGACACCCTTTCCCCTTTCCAAGGGCCAACTCGCCATTTGCTGACTTCAGCATCACGGTATTACGTACCCGACTTCACATGTTTGGGGCCTGGGCGCATGGATCACTACATGACTCATAATCGACTCTAAAAGGAAAGAAAGGTGGTGACGCTAACAACTGGCTCCAATGGGGATGCTATCCTCCCTGTGAGGTAGCAAAGAACAGTAGACCAGGTGCCTGACCATTGGGATTTATTTGACGTCTAGATACTAAGTAACAAAAATGACGGACGAAAAATAAAACAACTAGACTCAATGACACAACTTCTAAGACTGCAGCATAAACTTAGGGCCTTCACTTCAGGCTTTAATTTTCTATTGACGTACTGACTCGACTCAAATTTAGCGAATATTTACAATGACAAATGACTCAAACGAAATTTATTACATCATGTAGCATTTGAGGAACCTGGCGTTTACAGGCCCCCAACCAAGACATTCCCCATCTGGCCCTGTCAAGAAAAAAACGTTGTCTCTACAGCATGCACTGACTCTATATGGTCTTGTCCAAAGGTGATCGAACTTTTTGTGTTTCCCTTTTCCTTCATTTTGCGCGTCCCATCTTGGCACCAGATCTCCCACCTGAAGATCTTCCTGCTTGGAGTGTTTGTCGAAAGTTTTCTTTATCCTCTCCTGATGAAGTTGGGATCCGTTATATGTCTGCTCCCTCGCCTATTGGGTGTGGATCAACTGGTTTATCCTTCTTTGCGCATCATCCGGTTCGGTCTCCTGCTCTTGCAACAATTTCCTGATAGGCAGTCCCAGCGCAGTAGGGAAAATCGCATCTGCGCCGTAAACGATCTGAAAAGGTGATGTTGATATGGAATTTTTGGTGGTGATCCGATCTGCGCACATCGCATAGATAAGCTTCTTATGCCATGGTCTCTTATTTTCTTGCAAGAGCCTTTTGATGATTCTGGTCAGCTCTTATTCGAGGACTCTGCTAACCCGTTTCCTTGCGGATAATATGTTGTGGAATGTCCCAAGGTTATATTATAGTCCTGACAGAACTTCTCCATCCTTTTAGACTTGAATGCGGCTGCATTATCTGTTATGATCTTAACAGGACACCCAAACCTTGACAAAATGTTTGTCTCTAGGAACTCTATGATGACTGCATCGATGGCTTTCTTTGTGGGGACTGCCTCGATCCACTTCGTGAAATAATCGGTGGTTGTGAGGATCCATTTGTGTTGCGCGGAGGACGACGGGTTTATCTCACCTATGAAATCTAGGCCCCACTGCATGAAAGGAGCCTCGATTGAGATTGGCTTTAATAACAGAGGCTGTAGCTTTCTTCTCCCGTTGAAAATTTGGCATTCGTGGCAGCTAGAGACCTCTTTATATACATCAACAAAAAGCATTGTCCAGTAATAACCTGTCCTCATGATCTTGTGCGCGGTGGTATTCCAATAATGGTGCCCTCCATAGTCTCCTTTGTGAAACTCCTGTATGGCCCGCTTCGCCTCATCTTCCAGCAAACAACTTAACAGTATTCCTTCAGGATCTTTCCAATATAGCGAATTATCCAAAACGCAGAACTTAACTGCCTTAATCTTGAGGAATCTTGCTTTAGTCTTTCTCATGCCTGGAGGTTTTCTAAAACATATATGATGTATGTATACCACGACAAATCAATGAAACACTGAGGTACTTGTGAAGATTTTTATTCCTGAGGGCACTCTGACAGATCAACAATGAAATTCATACCCACAACATCGCAGTCCAATTGTGCCATTAGCTTCGCGAGGCCTTGGTCCTTGACCATCTTGGTTGGCTTGATATCAAGGTCGTATTATAACATGGTGGCTATCCACTTTCCTATCCTTCCTTTTGGGTCGGACTGGGTAAGGATTTCCTTTACCGAACTGCTGGGAACGTAGGCGATGATGTGGGAGTGCAATATATACGTCCTGAATTCCTTCAGAGCCTTTACTAAAGCGTACGCCTAATTTTCCATAATGTCATACCTTAGGGGAGCATCGCGCAGTGTTCAACTGAAGTAGGCTATGGGTTTCTCGAAATCCTGCTTGTCCTTATGCAAAAGTACTCCGGCAATAGTGTGCTCTGAGGTGAATGAAAAAAGGAGAAAATCTTTCGTGAAGTCCGGGTTGGCTAGCACAGGGGATTTAGTCAGGGATACTTTGATGTCTTTGAAGGACTTCTTCGCCTCTGGGTTCCACTTAATCTCGTTTCCTTTCCTGAGCATATAATTTATATGTTTTATGGTTTCCGCCAGGTTTGGGATAAACCTTCTCAGGAAATTTACCTTACCGAGGAAAGATTGTACCTCCTTTTTACTGCATGGGGTGCTGATCCTCAAAATCCCTTCAACCCAACTGGCGTCTATTTTGATGCCTTCTTTTGAAATGATGTTCCCCAAAATCTTTCCTTCCTCTACCGCGAAGTGATATTTCTTCGGATTTAGTGATATGCCGAACTTCCTGCACTTTTGAAAAACTCTCTTCAGGTGCTCGAGGTGTTGTTTATCGGAGGTAGAGTACACTGTGATGTCATCGAGGTAAATCACGATGAATTTATCCTTTTCATCAACAAAAGTGATGTCCACCCCCCTCTGAAAGGTGGCACCAACGTTCATCGGGCTGAAAGGAATCTTAGCGTACATGAACGTTCCCCACAGAGTGGTGAAATTTGTCTTCTCTCTGTTATTCGGGTGAACCATGATTTGGTTATATCTTGAGAAACCATCCAGCCTGGACATCCTTTGAGATCCCGCTACCTTTTGCAAGATGTATTCCATTTTGGGGAGGGGGTAGTGGTCTTTAAGAGACACCTTATTCAAATTTCAGAAATCTACACACAATCTAATTTCACTTCTTTTCTTTCTCTCAGACACTAAGTTAGCTAGCCACTTCAAGAATCTCAAGGAAACGATGATTTTGGCGTCAAAAATATTTTTTACCTCTTTCTCGATCAACGATGGTAAAAAAGGGTTTATCCGTCTCAAATTTTGTTTGAAAGGCTTATGATCTTCCTTGAGAGGGATAACATGCTAGAATACCCTTATGTCGTACACTTTCAGATCATCGTAGCTCCATGCGAAAATGTTCGGGAAGTCCTTCATGAGTTTTATGTAATCCTGCTTGACCTCTGGACTGAGCATTTTTGATAACTTTACCATCTTCAGCTCCGCCTCGGTCCCGATGTTGCAATCTTCCACATCTTCTGCGGTTTCAATGATCTTGGGGTTCTTAGCCACATCATTTTCGTCAAACGTTTTTTCCAGCGGCACCAACCCCTTTGGAATGATGTTATTTTTTAGTTGAATTATATCCCTTCCCGCGATCTAGTTTTGGAAAGGGTCGTCATCACTGCGTGCATCTGCGCACTCATCTTCGTCGCCGCAATATTCCCTGTCGAGGTTTGTGTTAGCGAACTCGTCGCTCATGAGGAGGAACCTTTCCACTTGTTTATAATCCTCAAACACGTGCCAATGTTTGATGTTATCGGGTACTGTTGGCCTGAGCCTGACCTCGATTTCATATATTTTGTCTGGAAGAGAGGGGATATTGAAAATTGAGGCCGAGGTGGTCAATGCATCAATGACCTGATTTTGTTCCCTGGGGATAGCGGTCAGGTCATACTCTGAAAAACCTCTGAGGAGATCTAGAGCCAAATTTCTGTAAGCGCGCAATCTGGGATGTTTGGTTTGATACACGCCCTTCACCTGATTTATGATCATCTCGGAATCTCGACGCACTGTTATCCTCTGCGCGCCTAGTTATTTCAAAACTTAAAGCCCCAAAATTAGTGCTTCATACTCTGCCACATTGTTAGTGCATTCAAACGCTAGCTTGTACGAACGCAACTTCATGCCTGTCTTGGGGGGGCTTACCCATATGCCAGCCCCAACTCCCTCTTGGTTGACTGCGCCGTCGAAACTCATGTTCCACACCCTATCTTCCGTACAGTCTTCTGGGTTGGTGCGCTCTATGATTTCCCGTGTGGTCTCATCATCGAATGTTGTGGTGGTTGTTGATCTTTCCTCCCCGAAGCTAAGATCATTGTAGAAAATAGGCGAACCCACTTCGGTGTCGTTGACGTATATAGGATGGTTGTGGGGCTGCGTTTTTCTACTCACCATATATTTCAGCAAGACTTCCTTGTATAGTCTTTTGTCATGGAAAAACACATGAATAGTGGGATAGGTCATATCCATCTGCAATGTGACTTTTAGCTTCACGACCCACGACCTTGAGAGTAGCATGCCGAACTTCGCAGGTATGCCTGGGATGACTATGTCCATGACCATGTTCTTGGCAGGGATTTGGGCCAATGATATGACCATGTCTTTGATTAGGCCAAAACACTTGACTTTCCTTGAATTGAAAGAGAAAAGGTATTTGTACGGCCTGGTGACCTCTAGTCCCAACTCATCCATGACCACCTTCGACATGAGATTATGTGATGCGCCAGAATCAAGCATGGCATTATATAAGTTCAGGTCATGGATTTTCAGACTGACAGAAAAAGGGGGAATGTCTTCCTCATCGCTCGTCTCTTCGACATGCGAGCCAAAAATAATGGCAGAGTGGTCATCTCGAATGTTCAAAGTATTGGGGGCCCCTCTTGTTTTCAACATCTTTATGATTTTTTACCAATACTCACCTTTTCTAATCATCTCATTGAATGGGACAAAGATTTTTATTTTTTCCATCTCGTGTTCAAAATTGAAAGGGGGGCAGGCCTTCTCTACCTCTTTTGCGCTCGTCTCTCGGCCTATCTCTGGGGCCTTTTTGAGGATTTCCTACTTCGACTTCATCTTCTTGGCTGCATACTTGGCCACATTGTCTAGTTTTGATCGGCTCGTGGAGGGCTCGTCTACTGTAGGCCCCCTCATGGAGTCTGTTTTCTTCGGCTCGACAGGTGCATCTTTGCTCCAGAGGTTGTACTTCTTCTGAAACTGCATGATAACATTCTGATAACCTTTCTTAAATTACTCCATATCCCAAGACGGTGCACCATATGTTTAGAGTATCATGCCATCATCAGTTTCTAGTGCGAAGTCTTCGTTTTGGCTCATATATCGATTGTGCTCGCTTTTTGTCAAGAACATGCGCAGGTTTTTATCATCACAACAGTGCATCTGGTTGTCGAAAGATTGGCCAAAATCCTCCTCCGTGCAGTTGTTTTGGAAAGGGGCCCTCGTCTACTGGTCACCTGGGTCCCGCTACTTGATTTGAGGAATCTAACCCCTACGAAGATTTTGATTTCTAGGTTGTGGGTCATTTTGGTCTTGCGCAACAGGCCTGTTTCCCATGGACATTCGTTCCATCAACTTTTCCATGGTTTTCATCATCATATCAAATCTGTCGTCTGAGGACCGCGACGTCGACAACTGTGCATCTCCCTGATGTCTTTTGTCGCTCTGATTGAACTTTGATTTGATTTTTCCCGACACCATCATGTTCACTTCAACCTCTACAACGTTACTCATAATGGCATCCAGGTTTTCTAGCCTTCTTTCTCTCAGCAATAGAGAAAAGTCATTGTCGAATGAATCACATCACGTTCCCTCTGTGACTCTGTGTAGCTGATACCTCCGCGGTCTTTGTCGCTATCCATCATTTTAATTCATTGTTTTCCTAATAAATCTTAGCAATAAACAACTTTGCCTGCTTCAACTGCTGAGATGGAGTTTCCTCATTTTCCCCTGTGGATTCCGCCTTCGTGACCTCCTCATTCTTTCTCGGCCTACCTCTTCTTCGAGGCAACTATTGTCCGGAGGAAAATGCTCTTGCCGCCCTCCCCTTCTGTATGAATTTCTCTGTCTCGACCTTCTCTCATCTTAAAATGGTCTCTTATGTAGGTGAAAATATAGATCCTTCTAATCTTCTAGGAATGGTTGCCGCAAGTGTGAAATAAATCCAATCTCTCCGAGGTTTGGACATCGTAGTTCTGCTGCTCTGCGCACCCTTTCCTGTACTCTAAGAAAACGCCATGACGCAACCGAGGTGAAAACTGTGCACAAATGTTTTGAACAGATGTATCGAGGAACAACTCTGAACCAATTGGATTGGAAAAAGGAAAATGCGATAGATAACTTGGGCCATATTCTACGACTGGAGGAAAACGTCAAGCATATAAGATTTATAGCGGATCGGGTCAGAGAGGAGGAACTGCTAGACATTAATGAATTTATGGCGACAAGAAGTTTCAAGTTGATCCTCAGGCTGTTCATGGAAAATCCCCACGTGTGGAATGGAGGTGATACGATTTTCTATGAAGGAATAATACAAACAATGCAATTCTTCATTCCTTCGGCCTTCATAATAAAACAATAGTAACTATGGCACTTGCCAACACGACCTTTATTTAACCACTTGACTCGACATGGGTACGTAGAAACTAGTTTCTTAACGAGATTCGACCTCTGGGAAAAGACAAGCCCATACCATGTATACAGTTCTCGACTCTGACACCCTTTCCCCTTTCCAAGGGCCAACCGACCATTTGTTGACTTCAACATCACGATATTATGTACCTGACTTCACATGTTTGGGCACATGGATCACTACGTGACTCAGAATCAACTCTAAAAGGAAAGAAAGGTGGAGGAGCTAACAAGTAGAACGAAATGAATACAGATTATTAATAGGTGCTTAACACAAAATAACAGAGATACAGTAAAGCTGGTTTTCTATTCAATAACGAAATAAGATGAAAACTATAAAATGCAACGGAAACAAGCTTGCTGGAATGGTGACGGCTTATCTATGAGAAGAGATGTGACGGTTGCGCTCCTTCGCAAGAAGATGATTACAATGAGGCTTTGAATCCTTTTTACAATAATAAGGAATGTCAAAAACCATAGACATCCAAAAACCTAACCCTAGGAGATGAAGTGCCAAAAGTCACGTGGGCCCCGTTTGGGTAAGTTAGTACATCAACTTCATGGGGTCGTAACTTTTGCATACGATCTCCGTTTTAGGCGTATGATAGCCTGTTGGAAAGGTATCATCAAGGAGAATAATTTTAGGTGAAATATCAAAGGAACCAAAATACTACAAACCTGTTTTCCCAAAAAACATCATTTAGGGCCTCAAAATGGCTCCTGAAGTGAAAATTGCTAAAAATAGTAAATTACTAAAATTGCCATAAAACTATTTTGAACCAGTTGGAAAAGGTGGGTGGCCACCGATATATATCTGTATCAATCCTCCCTCCTTAGGAATAAATGGTCTCCATTGCGTTGAGGTCCCCCATCAGATGAGGAAATTTCTGCTGAATTTGGCCCCGAGTGAGCTACTTGCCTTGGTGCAGGAGCTGCCATGCTTTGACGACTTAATAAAGTTGGATCCTTTGCTGTCGAGTGCCCTTGATCTGTGTGTCCAAAATTTGATCATTGGATGCCTGTTGTATGTAGTCAGGGTTGAGATTTGTTGGTGCCAGCTATTCTGCTACTTCTGAGGTGTCCAATAATGGTGGGAAATAAGGGCGAAGGAGATCCACGTTGAACACTGGGTGCATGCCAAGGAAAGGAGAAATGTTGAGATCAAAAGCATTATCCCCCATGACCTTGGTGATAGTGTACGACCCATAAAAGAGTGGGTGCAGCTTTTGATGGAGTCCTGTAAGGCGTTCTTTCTACAAGTGCAACCAAACTTTGTTGCCCACCTGAAACTTATGTGGCACCCGATGTTGATCATGGAACTGTTTTTACTTGTAATTGGACTTTTGTAGGATATCCTGAACCTGTTGGTGGATGTGATGGATCCACTCAATGAACCGGGTGGCTTTGTCAGCTTCATTTCGAGTAGGATATGAGTCGGTCGAGGTGACCACAATGGGAAGTGCAACATCTATTGGATCCAATGGTTGGAATCCCAACCCCACCTGAAAGGGGTTGTGGTTGGTTGAGATATGTAGGGATTGATTGTAGCTATGATAGAAATATGTAAGGCTCTCATCCCATGTGCGAGGGTGCTTTGAATTATACATGTGAATGATATGCACAATCATTCGATTTACAACCTCGGTTTGGCCATCTGTCTGGGGGTGGAAGGCCATGGATTTGGTGAGCTTGGTGTCCAACAGTGACCAGAGGCTTGATCAGAATGTACTGAGAAATCGACTATCCCAATATGAGACAATGGTTTGTGGGATTCCAAAATGTACCCAGACTTGTTCGAAGAAGATCTTGGCAGTGGCCTCTATTGTGATGCTCTTCTTACAGGCAAGCAGAATCACCATCTTAGAAAAGCGATCAACAACCACAAAAACACAGTCATTTCCCCACTTGGTGGACGGGAGGCCCGACATGTAGTCCATTGAGATGGATTCCCATGGCCTGTCAGGAGCAGGAAGAGGGGTGTACAGGCCTTGTTTCTTAGTGGTCAGTTTCGTAATAGCACAGGCAGTGCAAGACTTGATATACTTGCTGACCTCCTGTCAAAGTTTCGGCCAATAGAAATGTTTCCGTAGCATCACCACTGTCTTTTCGACACTGAAGTGTCCTGCCACCCGACAGAGGTGGGCTTCCCATATTAGCTTCGCTCGCTCACTTGATGGAACAAAAATATGGCCTAGACGACACAACAATCCATCCTGAAGATGGAAATTATCGAAAACTGCATTTGCACCCAACATTTGGTAGGTGGTGGCGAAGTCAAGGTTTGTCTCATAGAGTTGGGGCCATCCAAAGGTCTCATGGCCACAAGAGTCTAGCACCATGGTGAGTGCCGTGACTGGATATTTGCCGAGGCAATCAACGACGTGATTGGTGCTTCCTGTTTTATACTTGATGTTGAGGTGGAATTGCTGCAAGTATGTGGACCACTTTTGATGGTAGTCATTCTGCAATTTTCCCTATGTCTGCATGAACTGCAGTGCTTATGATTAGTGTGGATGACTGTCTTCTTCCCAAGAATGTAATGTCTCCACTGGTGGTAGGCTTGCACAATGGAGTACATTTATTTGTCGTAAGTAGGGTACTTATGGACAATATCTGACAATGTCTCACTATGATAGGCCACATGGTGGTCGTGTTGAGTGAGAACGATGCCCACAACATAGTCTGAAGCATCTGTCTCGATCTCAAAGGGATGTTGCAGGTCTGGTAGTGAAATTACTGGGGCTGAGCACAAACACTCCTTCAAATCATCGAACACTTGTTGTTGGGAACGGTCCCACGCAAATTTCGCCTTACCACCACCCCTGTTTATTTGGCTGAGGGCCCATGTAATATGGGATAATCCCAACATGAATCTGCGGTAGAAATTGGCAAGGCCCTAGAAGCTATGAAGCTCAGTGAGTCTGGTTGGGGCTGGCCAGTGACGGATGACTTGGATCTTGGCTGGATTCACATGTACGCCATGCTGATCAATGATGTAGCCTAGGTAATGGACCATGTCCATGCTGAATGATCATTTCTCCAAGTTGGCGTATAGCTTGTGCTGCTGCAGGGTGTGCAGAACCTGTTGAATATGTTGCAAGTGTTCGACCCAAGTCTTGCTATAAATTAGAATGTCATCCAGATACACCACTACAAAATTATTGGTGAATTGTCACAGGATATCTTCCATCATCCTCATGAAAGTGGCTAGAGCATTTGTCAAACCAAATGGTGTGACCAAAATTTCAAAAAGGCCTTCCTTTGACTTGAAGGCATTCTTCCATACATCTGTCTGTTCTATCGAGATCTGGTGGTAGCCAGACTTCAGATCAATCTTACTAAAGTATTTGGCCCCAGTGAGTTGATCAAGGAGGTTGTCGATTCGGGGAATTGAGTACCAGTTTCTGACTATGATTTTATTCAGAGCCTGATAATCAATACAGAGTCGCTAGGTTCCATATTTCTTTTGTACCAACATGATTGGGCTCCCGCAAGGTGATGATCTGGGACAGATGTGCCCCTTGTGGAGTAGTTCTTGGATCTATCGCTTGATCTCCTCATTCTCTAAAAAAGAGTGGCGATAGATTGGCCCATTGGGTAGCGGTGCATTGGGGGTCGGATCAATGGGGTGCTTGACCTGGTAGTGTAGAGGTACCCCTGCAGGTGAGGAGAAGATATCCGAGTATACTTCCATGACCTTATCTACTTTCTTCTGCTGTGTGGATAGGTCGGTTGCAGAGACCCTGGATGTGGCTATGATATTTTGTTTCTTCTGAGAGTGGATCACGAAGAAGACAAACTTCCCCATCTGAGAGATGACCTTACTGCATTGCTTAGCAGAGATCAAGGAAATAGAACTAAGTGCGATTGCCTCAGGTATCCTGTACAATTTCCTGTTCAAAGTAATAATAACACTACGAGGCCTGTACTCATATACAACATGACGTTTCCATAAATAAGGTTGGCCCAAAAGAACATCGCAAACTTCAAGAGGAGCAACATCACACAATACCTCATCTTTGAAGGGCTTGATGTTGTACGACAGTTGGCACTGATGGCTGACACAGAGATCACTTCCTTGGCGGAGCCATCCAATGGTGTAGGGTTGTGGGTACGTCATTGTTAGCAGGGCCAGCCTCTTGATGACCTCTACTGAGATGAGGTTCTTCTGGCTTTCGCTATCAACGATGGCGTGCAGCGGGGTTCCTTTTACCCACATCTGTGAATGGAAGAGGCACTCTCCTTTTTCTGGCTCATCTGGTTCACCAGGATGGAGCTTGGTGGTAGCAATGGTGGCACTGGGTTTCGCATCAATGATTCATCTTCCCCTTTCTGGTTCTGGCTCAGAGTCAGAATCCTCATTTGATTCAAAGGCTTTCACTTCGGCCACCAGTGACTGCTTTGAGCAGCAATCAACAGTGTTATGCCAAGGGTTCTTATGGTAGTCACACCACTTCCCAATATCTTTCTTTGTCTTTCTGGTGTCCTTGTTTTCTTGCGGCTTGGACTAGTTTTGTTGATACTGTCCATCTTTTCTCTGTCCTTTGTTCTATGGGTTGGGGCTGCCCTTTCCTAGATTTTTTTGTGAGGGGTTCCCAGGGCAAATAGCCACGTCTTTTGTTTGAGCTTCTACTTGATTTTGACGACATATCTGTAGGCCGCTATTATCGGACAAATCGGTAGGTGTGGACACTAATTGATCTCCCTAGATCCACCTAGATCTAGAACAAAACACACCAGAACATGACGCTTTCCTTAAGTTTTAAATATTGAATTTACTAACTAAAGAGGGATGAGTGACATACCGTTTAAATGTCGCTTCCTCTC
>ML851078.1:34065-64334 GCA_009831015.1 Picea engelmannii
ACTTTCATAAGATCAGAACAAAACCAATAAATTTTATGCCCAAAGGTTTAGCAATCAAACATATCCAAATGCGCAATCAAGGTAAGATAATGCTCAAGGACATAAGTTCGAGAAAACCTTTAGCAGTCATGTGATAAACCAGTTGTCAAGTGTCTTTCAGCAAATCAACCAAAGATGACGACAATCTAAGCAATGAAAGAGGTGTTTTCACACTTGCAGTTGTGAAAACTGAGTCGAAATCAAATTGTAATTGTCGCGAAAATGAAACAAACGTCTAGAAGCACAATGCGACGATGATTTGTCATTGACAAGACAAGAGGTGTAGGCAGCGTTTTTTCAGAGCAATTAAAAAAATGATTTGGCTGCCAACACACCGTGGTGAGTGCCGCGACTGGTGGTATGCTGAGGCGATCAACGATGTGATTGATGATTCTTGTTTTATACTTGATGTTGATGTGGAATTGCTGCAAGTATGTGGACCACTTTTGATGGTGGTCATTCTGAAATTTTACTTGTGTCTACATGAATTGTAGTGGCTTATGATCAGTGTGGATAACTGTATCCTTCCCAGGAATGTAATGTCTCCATTGGAGGTAGGCTTGCACAATGGAGTACATTTCTTTGTCGTAAGTAGGGTACTTACAGACAATATCTGACAATGTCTCATTATGTTAGGCCATGGGGTGGCCGTGCTGAGTGAGAATGACACACACAACATAGTCTGAAGCATTTGTCTCGATCTCAAAGGGATGTTGCAGGTCTGGTAGTGAAAGTACTGGGTCTGAGCACAAGCGTTGATTCAAATCGTCGAATGCTTATTGTTGGGACCGTCCCCACGCAAATTTTTCCTTACCACCACCCTTGTTTATTTGGCTGAGGGCCCATGCAATATGGGAGATTCCCAACATGAACCTACGATAGAAATTGGCAAGGCCCAAGAAGCTCTGAAGCTTAGTGAGTGTGGTTGGGGCTGGCCAGTCACGGATGACTTGGATCTTGGCTGGACCCACATGTATGCCATGATGATCAATGATGTATCCCAGGTAATGGACCCTGTCTATGTCGAAGGATCATTTTTCCAAGTTGGCGTATAGCTTGTGCTGCCACAGGGTGTGCATAACCTACTAAATATGCTACAAGTGTTTGGCCCAAGTCTTACTGCAAATTAGAATGTCATCGAGATACACCACTACAAAAGTATTGGTGAATGGTCACAAGATATCGTCCATCATCCTTATGAAAGTGGTTGGAGGATTTGTCAAACCAAAAGGCATGACCAACCATTCAAAAAGGCCTTCCTTTGACTTGAAGGCAGTCATCCATACATCTGTCTATTCTATCGGGACCTGGTGGTAGCCAAACTTCAGATCAATCTTACTGAAGTATTTGGCTCCCATGAGTTGATCAAGGAGGTTGTCG
Source organism: Picea engelmannii (assembly GCA_009831015.1). Taxonomy (NCBI): domain Eukaryota; kingdom Viridiplantae; phylum Streptophyta; class Pinopsida; order Pinales; family Pinaceae; genus Picea; species Picea engelmannii. Next base: position 35,485 of record ML851078.1, read on the forward strand.
ATTCGGGGAATCGGGTACCAGTTTTTTACTGTGATTTTATTTAGATCCCGGTAATCAATATAGACTCACAAGGTTCCATCTTTCTTTTGTACTAGCTTGATTGGGCTCCCGCAAGGTGATGAGTTGGGATGAATGTGCCCCTTATGGAGCAATTCTTGGATCTGTCACTTGATCTCCTCATTCTCTAACAAAGAGAAACGATATACTGGCCCATTGGGCAGTGATGCGCCGGGGGTTAGATTGATGGGGTGCTTCACCTAGCAGTGCAGAGGTACCCCTGTAGGTGAGGAGAAGATATCCAAGTATTCTTCCACGACCTTATCTACTTGCTTTTGCTGTGTGGAGAGGTTGGCCATAGAGACCCTGGATGTGGATGTGATCTTTTTCTTATTTTGAGAGTGAATCATGAAGAAGACAAACTTCCCCATCTGAGAGATGACCTTCCTGCATTGCTTAGCAGAGATCAAGGAAATAACACTAGGTGGGACTGCCTCAGGTATCCTCTACAATTTCCTGTTCAAAGTAATAATAACACTACAAGGCCTAGACTCATATACAACATGACATTTCCATAAATAAGGTTGGCCCAAAAGAACATCACAAACTTCGAGAGGAGCAACATCACACAATACCTCGTCTTTGAAGGGATTGTTGTCGTATGACAGTCGACACTGTTGGATGATGCAGAGATTGCTTAATTGGACAAGCCATCCAATGGTATAGGGTTGTGGGTGCAGTGTTGTTGGCAGGGCCAACCGCTTGATGACCTTTGCTTAGATGAGGTTCTTCTGGTTACCACTATCAACGATGAATTGCAGTGGGGTGCCTTTTACCCACATCTGTTAACGGAAGAGGCACTCTCCTTCTTCTGGCTCATCTGGTTCACCAGGCTGGAGCTTGGTGTTAGCAACAATGGCACTGGGTTCCATGTCAATGATCCATCTTCCCCTTTCTGGTTCTGTCTCAGAGTCAGAATCCGCATCTGATTCAGAGGCTTTCACTTCAGCCACCAATGACTGCTTTGAGTGGCGGTCAATAGTGTTATGCCAACAAATCTTATGGAAGTCACACCACTTCCCATTATATTTCTTTGTCTTTCCCGTGTCCTTATTTGCTTGCAGCTTGGACTGGTTGTCCTGAAACTACCCATATTTTCTCTGTCCTTTGTTCTGTGGGTTGGGGCCGCTCTTTCCTGGATTTTGTTGTGAGGGATTCCCAGGCCCAAATAGATGTGTCTTTTGTTTGAGCTTCTGCTCGATTTTGACGACATATCTGTAGGCCACGCCCAAGGATGAGATGTCCAGAAATTCTATTTCAGTTTATATGTATCTATGCAGAGCACCACGATACTTGAGCACCAGATGTCGCTCTGAATCTTTGATACCCAGCTTAGTGCGCAAGGTATGGAAGATATTTGTGAAATCTGGCACTGCTTGGTCTCTTTCTTGCCGCAATGTGGTCCATTTGGTATAGAGGTCGTCATAATTTCTGACAGGGTAGTATTCTTCCTTAATAGCATCCTTGAAGTATTCCCAGGCGGCTGTGACTGAAAATAATGAGGGTTCCTCTATTTCCTTTTGCTCACAGAAAGTTTCCCACCAATCTTTGACATGGGGAACGTCTTGAGGAGCACAAAAGTAATCTTTTCTCTATTTGAAAATTTATGGACAGAAAAATACCCTTCTAGTAGATTCAACCACTTGTCTACATCATCTGCATCTAAATGACCTTCAAATATAGGAATATCGAACTTTATTTGTACCTTGAAGGGGGCGTCACTTCCGTTCGAAGAAGATGCGTCCATGTTGGTATCCGCTGAAGGATTTGCGCGAAACTATCCATCATCTCATTCCTCTGTTGTGTGAGGGATTCCTTAATCAACAGTTTGAAAGGATCTACTGTCCCGTCATATTTATTTTCTCCTACCATGAGAGGTTGCTTGGGCGTGCGAGAGCTTTTGTCCTCAAGAGAAACAAGCTCGAGACACAACTCTTTGTACTCCGACCTCGTTGGGGACATGCATTAAGATGACAAGGAGCAGACCGCTCTGATACCACTGATCCAGATTTTATGAGAAAAAAAAAATGAATACATATTATTAACAGGTGATTAACACAAAATAAAAGAAATACAGTAAAACTGGGTTTCTATTCAATAACGAAATAAGCCGAAAACTATAAAATGCAGCGGAAACAAGCTTGCTGGAATGGTGGCGACTTATCTCTGAGAAGAGATGTGACAACTGCGCTCATTTGCAAGAAGATGATTACAATGAGGCTCTGAAGGCATTTTTAAAATAAGCAGGAATGTCAAAAACCCTAGACATCCAAAAACCTAACCCTAGGTGATGAAGCACCAAAAGTCATGTGGGCCTCGTTTGGGTAAATTAGTACTTCAACTTCCCGGGGTTGTAACTTTTGCATACGATCTCCGTTTTAAGAGTATGATAGCCCGTTCGAAAGGTATCATCGGGGAGATTCATTTTATGAACAATATTGAGGTAACTTATATATTGCAAACCTGTTTTCCCAAAAAACATCATTTAGGGCCTCAAAACAACTCTAGAAGTGAAAACTTTGTTGTCGAGTGCCCTTGATCCGTGTGTCCACAATATGGTCATTGGATTCCTGTTGTATGCAGTCAGGGTTGAGCTCTGCTGGTGTCAGTTTTTCTGCTAATTCTGAGGTGTCCAATAATGGTGGGAAATAAGGTGAAGCAGATCCACGTTGAACACTGGGTGCAGGCCAAGGAAAGGAGGAATGTTCAGCTCAAAAGCATTACCCCCCATGGCCTTGGTGATAGTGTATGGCCCATAACAAAGTGGGTGAAGCTTTTGATGGGGTCCTGTAAGGCGTTCTTTCTACAAATGAAACCAAACTTTTTCGCCCACCTGAAACTTATGTGGCACCCAATGTTGATCATGGTGATGTTTGTACTTGTCATTGGACTTATGTAGGATATCCTGAAACTGTTGGTGGATGTGATGGATCCACTCAATGAACTGGGTGGCTTTGTCAGCTTTAGTTGGAGTAGGATATGAGTTGGTTGAGGTGACCGCAAGGGGAAGTGCAACATCTATGGGACCCAATGGTTGGAATCCCAACCCCACCTGAAAGGGGTTGTGGCCAGTTGAGCTATGCAGGGCTCGGTTGTAGATGTGCTGGACACAGGGAAGGCTCTCATCCCATGTGCAGGGGTGATTTGAATTACACATGTGAAGGATATGCACAATCATTCGATTTACAACCTTGATTTGGCCATCTGTCTAGGGGTGGAAGGTCGTGGATTTGGTGAGCTTGGTGTCCACCAGTGACCAGAGGATCGACTAGAATGTGTTGAGAAATCGACTATCCCGATCTGAGAAAATGGTTTGTGGGATTCCAAAATGTACCCAGACTCGTTCAAAGAAGAGCTTGGCAGTGGCCTTTTATATGATGCTCTTCTTGCAGAAAACAATAATCGCCATCTTAGAAAAGTGATCAACAACGACAAAATCATAGCTATTTCCCCGCTTGGTGGACGGGAGGCTCGACATGTAATCCATTGAGATGGATTCCCATGGCTTGTTAGGAGTAGGAAGAGGGGTGTACAAGCCTTGTTTCTTAGTGGTCGGTTTGGCAATAACATAGATAGTGCATGACCTGATATACTTGCTGAACTCCTGTCGAAGTTTCGGTCAGTAGAAATGTTTCTATAGCATCGCCACTATTGTTTTGACACTGAAGTGTCCTACCAGTCGACTGTAGTGGGATTCCCAGATCATCTTCACTCGCTCAGTTGATTCAACATAGATATTGCCTAGATGTCACAACAACCCATCCTGAAGATGGAAATTATCGACAACTTCATTTTCACCCAACATTTGGTAGGTGGTGGCGAAGTCATGGTTTGTCTCATAGAGTTAGGGCCATCCAGAGGTCTCATGGCCGCAAGAGTATAGCACCGTGGTGAGTGCCATGACTGGTGGTCTGCTGAGGCAATCAACAACGCAATTGGTGCTTCCTGTTTAAACTTGATGTTGAGGTGGAATTGCTACAAGTATGTGGACCACTTTTGATGGCAGTCATTCTTCAATTTTCCCTGTGTCTGCATGAACTGCAGTGGCTTATGATCAGTGTGGGTGACTGTATCCTTCCCAAGAATGTAATGTCTCCACTGGCATTAGGCTTGCATAATTAATTACATTTATTTGTCATAAGTAGGGTACTTACAGACAGTATCTGACAGTGTCTCACTATGATAGGCCATGGGGTGGCCATGCTGAGTGAGAATGACGTCCAAAGCATTTTCTGAAGCATCTGTCTCGATCTTAAATGGATGTTGTAGGTCTGGTAGCGAAAGTACCAGGGCTCAGCACACGCGCTACTTCAAATAATCAAACGCTTGTTGTTGGGACTGACCCCACACAAATTTTTCCTTACCACCACCCCTTTTTATTTGGCTGAGGGCCCATGCAATATGAGAGAATCCCAACACGAACCTGTGGTAGAAATTGGCAAGGACCAAGAAGCTCCAAAGCTCAGTGAGTGTGGTTGGGGCTAGCCAGTCACGAATGAATTGGATCTTGGCTGGATCCACATGTACACCATGATGATCAATGATGTAACCCAGGTAATGGACCCTGTCCATGCCGAAGGAGCATTTTTCCAAGTTGGCGAATAGCTTGTGCTGACGTTGGGTGTGCAGAACCTGCTGAATATGTTGCAAGTGTTCGGACCAAGTCTTGTTGTAAATTAGAATGTCATCATGAAAGTGGCTAGAGAATTTGTCAAACCAAATGGCATGACCAACCTTTCAAAAAGGCCTTCCTTTGACTTGAAGGTGGTCTTCCATACATCTATCTATTCTATCGGGACCTAGTGTGTTGGAGCCGGAAGTCACTCCTGGATTGCTTGCAGGAGTAGAGCTCGACACCCATCAGTTTAATGTCACAATTTGTTTTAAAGGGGTGATAAAATGGAGAAAAACTTAGAAGAATATCGTCTCAACTCAGAAACTAGGCCAGGCATGCATGGACCATGAGGTTTTGACAAACTTCAAATAGTGAGCTGCAATAAAGGGTGAGTAGGGGGAAGACTTGTATGAGAAAAGTGCGAAAGTCTATCATAAACATCCGGTTTGTAGAAGACCGGAGAAGAAAGCATTCAAACGCAAGATCCTCTTACATTCAAAAGAAAAAGACCAGAGAATACAACAATGTCATAACAAATCCTTTATTATAACATAACTGCAACAATCCACGCGAATCCTTTGATAATGGACACTCTGGCATAAGACGAAACACAGATTGGGAAAAAGGAGAACTGTTTGTCATAAACCAAGAAATCTCAAACACAGAGGCATAACCAGGAAACCAGAATGGTCATTAAAACTGTACAGTCGAGAGCTTAGCTCTACCATCGATAGATACAAAAATGGCGAAAACGCCTACATATACTCAGAACAACAACAACAGCGGAACCAAGACATTGCATTGAAAGCTTTGCGTCTGCATGGATTCTGACAGTCAACCTCTGAAGGGTCGTGCAACTTAAGTCAGACGCAATCTAATTCTTTGACAGTTCTAACGGCGAATCGACGTGCCTTTAATTCATGTCCGTGCTTTCCCATTATGGCGGAGACGATGTCTAACCACCACCAACCGCTTAAATAACTGCTTCATCGGGATTGAGGATGGCCCGACCAACTCGGCATCTTCGGGACATGGAAGGCTCCTCGCGCTGCCACCTAGAATAACTGAATGGTTCAAGGAATATGCATGGAAGCCAACGTGGAAGGTGGGGCACGGGAACAGAGTGATGGGGCCGAAACAGCGGGGGGTGGAGAGAAGCGATGAGGTGTAAGAGAAGTGGCGAGAGGGAGACATGTGGCGGAAGGCGATATGTGGAAGGAGAGGGACACATGGTAGGCGGTGGATGGATGGTGGAATGGGAAAGGGACCATGTGAACTAGAGAATGGGAGAGTGATAGATGTCGGACGATGAGGAAAGGGTAAAAGGGAGCGAGCCCCATCTCATGGCCAGGAAGAGAACAGACGATGAGAGGGAGGATGGCCCACAAGATGACATGACGGGAAGGGGGCCCACATTAGGCTAAGTACAACGCAGCTGAGAAGGACGGGATTGTGCGAGCGCCGTTGATCCGGGCGCTAAGATATAAGCCGTTGGAAAGTTGCATCCCCGATTCCGGACCCCCCCCTCTGCTTAAAGGTAGAAAGGCAGGGGGGGTCCGGAATGGTCTTCATCACCATTGATCCGGGCGCGCCTATCTGGACCGTTGGAGAGGTGCGCCCCCGATTCCGGACCCCCCCCGCTTAAAGGTAGAAAGGTAGGGGGGTCTGGAACTGCATATGTGCCGTTGATTTGGGTGCGTGGATGCACGCCGTCCAGATCCGTTCACTGTTTACCACGGGCACATTTACATCCGAACTTAAGACAAGTGGGTTTTTAACCCATTCTTTTGCATTCTAACCCCCTTACAAGAAATATTGCTAACATTTGGCTCCATGGGGGATAGAGTCGTCCCTGTGATGCTCTAAGAACTCTTTTGCAGATTCAGTGCCTTTGTTGTTGGGCTATGGAGTCATTTATTAGTTCGAAAAACAAAAACAAAAACACTATTTACAACAAAAAGAGCCGAATATGGCTCACATAAAACATTTTTTTAGGAAATGCCCATTCACTAGGCCATTGAAAACTTCTTTGCCTTCCAGATCCTGCAACCTGTAAGTGTTATTCGAAAATACTTCAAGGATCTTGAAAGGCCCAAACCAGAGGGCATCAAACTTCCCGTGCTTGCCTCTGTCCTGCCTGGGTGCGTCCCACTTGAGTACCAGGTCACCCTGTTTGAATTCTTTCTTTCTGTTCTTCCTGTCAAAAGCCTGCTTGATCTTCTGCTGATGATTGTAGGCTCTGTCCAAGACCTGTTCTCTGATCTGCTGCACTTCCACCATCTGGTGAATCCTCGTGATCACATGATTAGGTTCTTCTTCAAAGTCTTGGAGGAAGTTTGCCACAGGTAAGGCGAGCTGAGTTGGGAAAACGACCTCTATTCCATAAACCAGTTGGAAGGGTGAGATACCCAAGAATTTCTTTGTTGTCACCCGATCAGCCCAAAGAGCAAATTTGAGATTTGAGTCCCAGGCCCTCTTATTTTCCTCCAGTAGCTTTTTGATAAGCTTGATCAGGATTTTATTTGAGGACTCTGCCAGTCCGCTTCCTTGAGGATAGTATGGAGTAGAGTGAACCAACGAAATCCTGAATTGTTCACAAAACTTGACTAAAGGCTCAGAACTGAAGGGGGAGGCATTGTCAGTGACAATCCTACTTGGGCAACCAAATCTGACCATGATGTCTTCCAAGAGGCTGATGATTACTTTGTGAGAAGCACTCCTGGTAGGGACAACTTCTATCCATTTGGTGAAGTAGTCGGTTGCAGTGAGGATCCATCGGTGCTGGCCACTTGAGGGAGGATGAATTTCTCCGATAAAGTCCAATCCCCACTGCTAAAAGGGTGCTGAAACTACCACAGGCTTTAATGGCAGAGATTTGAGCTGCTACTTTCCTAAGAATTTCTGGCATTTAATGCAAGCTCTGATTTCCCTGCAGACATCAGGAAATAAGGTGGGCCAGTAATACCCAGCTCGGAGGATCTTGTGAGCTGTGGTCTTCCAAAAATGACGACCCCCATAGAGACCGCTATGGAAGTCGAATATAACCTTCTGGGCCTACTGTGGGTCCAGACATCTCAGTAATACCCCCTGGGGGTCTTTCCAATTCAAGGCTTGGTCAACGAGGCAATATCTGACTGCTTTGAGCTTCAAAGCTCTTGCCTTACTTTTTCCCAATCCATCAGCGGGCTTCAATTCTTTCAGAAAGTACAAGATGTCCTTGTACCAAGGGCATGCTGTTAATGGTATGATGGTCTGGGAATCCTTGTCGGATGACTCAACTTGTTCGTTGATGAAGTTAATTCCCAAGGCCTTACAGTTGGATTCAGCCAGCAGCTTGGCCAAACCCTGCCCCTTTATCATCTTGGTGGGCTTAATCTCTAGATAAAATTCTAGGATCTTGGCGATCCATTTGCCTCTCCTCCCGTCTATGTCAGGTTGAATAAGAATGTCCTTCACAGAGGTTAAAGGGACATATGCGGTGATCTTTGAATGCAATACATAGACTCTGAAAGCTTTGAGATATTTCACCAAGGCATAACCCTGCTTCTCCATGATCTCGTACCGGAGCTCTGCATCTCTCAGCGCCTTGCTAAAGAAAGCAATAGGCTTCTCTTGCCCTTGATTGTTTTTCTGCAGTAAGACTGCTGCTACTGTATCACAGGAAGCAAAAGAAAATATCAGAAAGTCTTTGGAATAATCGGGACTGATTAGCACAGGTGCTTCAGTCAACGCCTTCTTTATTTGGACAAAAGAATCTCTGGGTTCAACATTCCATTTCACTTCATGGCCCTTCTAGAGCATGGCTGTGATATGTTTCACCAACTCAGCAAAATTTGAAACAAACCTCCTCAGGAAATTAATCCTTCCCAAAAATGCCTGAACCTCTTTCTTAGATCTGGGAAGTGACAGGGCCTGAATTGCTTCTACCCTGTCAGGATCAATTCTCACCCCCTCTGCTGACACTATATGGCCTAACAGCTTCCCTTCTTGCATAGAAAACAATGATTTATTGGGGTTTAAAGATAAGCCATACCTCCGACACTTCAGGAAAACCTTCTTCAAGTGGTAGCGATGCTCTTTATCAGTCTTGGAAAAGACTGTTATGTCGTCTAAGTAAATCACCACAAAATTATCTTTTTCTCCGATGAAGGCTATGTCCATGGCTCGCTGAAATGTTGCTCCGACATTCATCAGCCCAAAAGGCATTTTGGCATACATGAATGTGCCCCAAGGGGTGGTGAATGTTGTCTTTTCTCGGTCCTCAGGCATGACTGATATCTGATTGTATCCAGAGAAACCATCAATCATGGATATTCTGGATGCACCGGTGACCTTCTACAATATGTGCTCCATGTTGGGCAGGGGATAATTATCTTTCCTTGAGCTCCTGTTCAGGTTTCTGAAATCAACACAGAGTCTGATTTCACCGCTTTTCTTTCTTACTGGGACCAAATTGGCCACCCAGTCAGAATATCTCAAGGGGACAATGATCTGGGCATCCAACAACTTCTTCACTTCCCTCTCCATGACAGGTAGCAACATGGGATTTATCTGCCTCAGCTTCTGCTTGAATGGTTTAGCCTCTTCTCTTAGTGGGATCTTGTGCTCAATGAATGATGTGTCATACGTCTTGAGGTCTTCGTAGGTCCATGCAAACACATCAGAAAACTCCCTCAGCAACTTATTATATTCAACCCTCTGCACCTCGGTCAAACTCTTTGACAATTTGACAAACTTGGGCTCCTCTGGTATGCCTATGTTGCACTCAGTTATGTCAGTGTCATCACCTGAAATTCTACCCTTCACTGCCACATCATTCCCATCAAACAACCTTTCTAATGGGATTAGTCCTTTCGGTATGTGGTTACTAGGCAGCTAGATAATCTGGTGGTCAACAACTTTATTCAGCAACTCTCCAGGGTGAGGGTCCGGTTCTCCTTCAGGATCTTCATCTATGTGTGACACAGAAAAGTCATCAATGGATTGGAGGAATTTCTCGATCTCCGGATCATCATCAAATACCTTCCAATGTTTGACATTATCCGGTACAGAGGGTCTGTATCTTATTTCCACATCAGATCTAATAGCGGGCAGTGCAGGAACTTCGAACAAACTAGCTGAGAAAGCTAGAAAATCGGCTGGAGCATTTTCTTCCCTTGGAATGAAAGAGATGTTGAAAGCCAAGAAGAAACTGTCAATTAGATCCCCTACCTCGTTTCTGTAATTCTTGAGACGAGGGTGCTTGTCCTGGTAGACGTTTTTGACCTGCTGGACAATTAGTTCTGCGTCCCCAAACACAGCTATCTCCCTTATTTCCATTTCTTTTGCAGCTCTCAATCCTAGAACCAGAGCTTCATACTCTGCCACGTTGTTGGTGACTTCAAATTTCAGCTTATATGACAGAGATATGGTCTCTTGAGAAGGGGATATGAATACCACCCCGACACCTACACCTATATTGGAAGAAGCTCCATCAAAGAACATCTTCCAAACAGAGGTGGTTGGTGGAGGCATCTCCTGATTGATAATGGGCTGCTTTCTGATTTGTAAGGGGGCCTCAGGGATCTCAGTGACCTGTAACAAGCTAGACCCTAAGTCAGTGTCAAGCGCAAAGATGGGGTGATTAGTGGGGTTTGCTTCATCACTGACAATGTAGGCTAGTTGGGATTCTCTGTACAATCTCCTATGTTCCCCTCCAAAGACTGGAATGGTGGCATATGTGAGATCCATCTGTAATGTCCCTCTAAGCCTCTTAATCCAAGACCTTGACAACAACATGCCAAACTTGGGGGGAACATCAGCTACCACGATATCCATTACCATACTCTTCATGGGCAGCTGAAACAATGAAACTACCAGGTCCTTGATGACTCCCAAACATTGTACCCTCCTAGAGTCGAAAGAATAGAGGTCATGATAAGCTCGGGTGACTTCCAATCCTAATTCTTCCATGAAGGATTTGGGCATGAGGTTGTGGGAGGCCCTTGAATCCATTAAGCAATTGTGCAACACTTTGTCATGTATGTTCAGGGAGGTGTAGAAGGGAGGGGATGAGTCATCTCTGTCTTCTACCATGGGACCTAGGACAACTGCTGGCTTTTCATCTTGGAGGTTTATGAAGTCTGTGGAAGGGCCAAAGGCTTCAGATTTCAAAAGGTCAGAGAAGTGTTTCTTGGATTCGCCATGTTTGATTAACTCAGTGAGTGGCACAAGAATCTTGATCTTTTGAATCTCATGTTCGAAATTGAAAGAAGATATAGGCTTTGGGATTTCTCTAGTTTTAGGAACTTGACTTTGGACAATGGGAGAGAGGGGTTGGGCCTTCTTACCTCTATGATTGTCTGCTGCTTCATTAGCAGGTCTCTCTATTATAGTGGGCTGCTCAGGAACATCAGTTGTTTCTGCCCTTTTGTCGGACCTTAGGTTGTACCTGCCTCGACCGCCGCTAGCTTTGTCTCCCTTGCTCAATTCATTCAGCTGACCATCCATGAGAGACTCTTCATAGGCAGTCTGAGTGAGATGAGGGAAAGGAGGAGTGACCTCTAAGTAGTGGATTTTAGGCTCAGGCTCGCCTGTTTCTCCTTCTTCTTCATCAACAACAAAATTGTTCTGAAAGGGAGCCTGTATTCTTTGGTCGTCCCTGTCTCTCCCTTTCTCTCTGTGTATAGTTGGGGGAGAAATATAATTTGGCCTTCTGAAACCCCCTTTGTTCTCAACGCCCTGAGGGCCCTTGTTCACCTGCCTCCTTTCCACCTTCAATCTCTCCATCTCTTCTTTCAGGAAGCTCATAACTTGGGCTAGCTCATTTACTTGAGGGTGAGGCAGTGATGGGCCTGAAGTTGAGGCTTCCGATTTTTCCTTTCTTCTGTCTACATCAGCCTGGTTCCTCAGTCTGTCAGCTGCTAATATGTTGGATTCCACTTCTATGGCAGCATATTGCATTTGAGCTAAGGAGGTAGCTCTTCTTTCTCTCAATAGCAGACAGAAATCGGGGTCAAATGCTCCATCATATGAAATTTGAGCGGAGGCTTCTGAGGGCTTTATCTCTACAGGGATCTTATTGTACATCTTATTGAATCTTTTGGAGAAGTCAGAGACAGACTCTCCATCCATTTTCTTCAGATCCCCAAACTCTGTCATGTAATACATATAATCCTTCCTATCTCCCCACTGTCTCAGGAAAACATTATCCAGAGCCTCAATTCCAGCAATAGATCCGGGGGCTAGTCCTCTAAACCATATCCTGACCTCACCCTCCAGGCTCTAGGAAAAGACTCTCATCCAGACATCTCCATTTTCAATGTTTAAGTTGTTCGCATAACTGTAAAAAGCAGTCAAGTGCTCCTTGACAGTTATGTCTCCCTCCCCACTGAACTTGGGCATGTACTTCAAGTAGTCTCCAGCAGGGAGAGGATTCATAGGATGTGGTAAGATCAGAGGAGCATATCTAGCAGCGACTATGGAATCCATCCTATTCAGAGGGGGATTAGAACTAGCCATAGGAATATTAGGTAGAGGAGAACTCAGAGGAGAAGGAATATGGACGGGAGATGTCGGAAAATATCTTCTTGGAGGGGACGATGGGGAAAACAGAGAGAGAGCTAAGGGACCTGAGTGTGCAGATGTTTCTCCCTGCGCAACAGTAGCGATAAAATGGGGGGTGGTGAAACCTTCAGAGGTTTGAGGTCTGTGTTGAGGCACAACTTCCAGGGAGGGGGGAGTGACAAGAATCTCTCCTTTTGATACCAGACTAGGAGGAGAAAACTTAGCAGGAACACTCCCGAAATTCAGAAAACGGGAAACCTCAGAGGAAGGATGACTAGGAAGCTGAGAATAAGAAAATGGAGTTCTTACAGAAGGGGAAGGCGTATTACCTGTTTTGGCAATGAAAACTTCTTTTGTAGAACTCTTTCCCTTTCTGCGCACCGCTTCCGAGTCAGCTTCTGGTGTAGCTAAAGGAAAGTGTGGATTAGACCTCGTGTGTCTGCCTCTCGAAGCCACAATTGATAGAACAGGTTCTTCCCAGCGGAGTCGTCACAATGGAGTCGCCAGGTGCACAGTAGAAATCTTCAAGCTCTGATATCTGATGCACCTTCAGAATCAGTTGATCTTTTTCGTTCGATCCCGGGGAAAATATTCAACTTCTTCCCCGGCAACGGCGCCAGAAATGTTGGAGCCGGAAGTCACTCCTGGATTGCTTGCAGGAGCAGAGCCCGACGCCCATCGATTTAATGTCACGATTTGTTTTAAAGGGGTGATCAAATGGAGAAAAACTCAGAACAATATTGTCTCAACTCAGAAACTAGGCCAGGCATGCATGGACGAATGAGGTCTTGAGAAACTTCAAATAGTGAGCTACAATAAAGGGTGAGTAGGGGGAAGACTTGTATGAGAAAAGTGCGAAAGTCTATCATAAACATCCGGTTTGTAACAGACTGGAGAAGAAAGAATTCAAACGCAAGATCCTCTTACATTCAAAAGAAAAAGACCAGAGAATACAACAATGTCATAAAAAATCCTTTATTATAACATAACTGCAACAATCCACACGAATCCTTCGATAATGGACACTTTGGCATAAGACGAAACACAGATTGGGAAAAAGGAGAACTGTTTTTCATAAACCAAGAAATCTCAAACACAGAGGCATAACCAAAAAACCAGAATGGTCATTAAAACTGTACAGTCGGTAGCTTAGCTCTACCATCGATAGATACAAAAATGGCGAAAACGCCTACATATACTCAAAACAACAACAACAACGGAACCAAGACACTGCATTGAAAGCTTTGCGTCTACATGGCTTCTGACAGTCAACCTCTGAAGGGTCGTGCAACTTAAGTCAGACGCAATCTAATTCTTTGACAATTCTAACGGCGAATCGACGTGCCTTTAATTCATGGTCGTGCTTTCCCATTATGGCGGAGACGATGTCTAACCACCACCAACCGCTTCAATAACTGCTTCATCGGGATTGAGGATGGCCCAGCCAAATTGGCATCTTCGGGACGTGGAATGCTCCTCGCGCTGCCACCTAGAATAACTGAATGGTTCAAGGAATATGCGTGGAAGCCAACGCGGAAGGTGGGGCATGGGAACAGAGTGATGGGGCCGAAACAACGGGGGGCGGAGAGAAGTGATGAGGTGTAAGAGAAGTGGCGAGAGGGAGACATGTGGCAGAAGGCGATACGTGGAAGGAGAGGGACACATGGCAGGCGGTGGATGGATGGTGGAATGGGAAAGGGACCATTTGAACTAGAGAATGGGAGAGGTACAGATGTCGGACGATGAGGAAAGGGTAAAAGGGAGCGAGCCCCATCGCATGGCCAGGAAGAGAACAGACGGCGAGAGGGAGGATGGCCCACAAGATGACATGACGGGAAGGTGGCCCACATTAGGCTAAGTACAGCACAACTGAGAAGGACGGGATTGTGCGAGCGCCATTGATCCGGGGGCTAAGATCTCAGCCGTTGGAAAACTGTGCCCCCGATTCTGGACCCCCCCCCTCCGCTTAAAGGTAGAAAGGCAGGGGGGTCCGGAATGGTCTTCATCGCCGTTGATCCGGGAGTGACGAACTGGACCGTTGGAGAGGTGCGCCCCCGATTCCGGACCCCCCCGGCTTAAAGGTAGAAAGGTAGGGGGGGTCCGGAATTGCATATGTGCCGTTGATTTGGGCGTGCGGATGCACGCCGTCCAGATCCGTTCACTGTTTACCACGGGCACATTTACATCCGAACTTAGGACAAGTGGGTTTTTAACCCATTCTTTTTCATTCTAACCCCCTTACAAGAAATATCGCTAACATAGTGCTAGCCAGACTTCAGATCAATCTTACTGAAGTATTTGGCCCGCGTGTGTTGATCAACGAGGTCGTCGATTTGGGGAATTAGGTACCGATTTTTGACTCTGATTTTATTCAGAGCCCAGTAATCAATACAGAGTCTTCAAGTTCCATCTTTCTTCTATACCAACATGATTGGGCCCTCGCAAGGTGATGAACTGGGACGGATGTGCCCCTTGTGGAGAAGTTCTTGGATCTGTCACTTGATCTCCTCATTCTCTAACAAAGAGCGATGATAGACTGTCCCATTGGGCAGTAGTGCACTGGGGGTCAGATCGATGGGGTGCTTGACCTGGCAGTGTAGAGGCACCCCTGTAGGTGAGGAGAAGACATCCGAGTATTCTTCCATGACCTTATCTACTTTCTTCTCTTGTGTGGAGAGGTTGGCCGCAGAGACCTTGGATGTGGCTGTAATCTTTTGCTTATTCTGAGAGCGAATTACGAAGAAGACAAACTTCCCCATCTGAGAGATGACCTTCTTGCATTGCTTAGTAGAGATCAAGGAAATAGAACTAGGTGGGACTGCCTCGGGTATCCTGTACAATTTCCTGTTCAATGTAATAATAACACTAAGAGGCCTAGAATCATATACAACATGACATTTCCATAAATAAGGTTGGCCAAAAAGAACATCACAAACTTCGAGAGGAGAAAAATTACACAATACCTCATCTTTGAAGGGCTTGATGTCATACGACAGTCAGCACTGATGGCTGACATAGAGATCACTTCCTTTGCAGAGCCATCCAATGGTGTAGGGTTATGGGTGTGGCGTTGTTGGCAGGGACAACCACTTGACGAACTCTGCTGATATGAGGTTCTTCTGGCTACTGCTATCAATAATGAAGTGTAGTGGGGTGCCTTTTTCCCACATCTATGAATGGAAGAGGTGCTCTCCTTCTTCTGTCTCGTCTAGTTCACCAGGCTGGAGCTTGGTGGTAGCAACGGTGGCACTGTGTTCCACATCAATGATCTGTGTTCCCCTTTCTGGTTTTGGCTCAGAGTCAAAATCCACATCTGATTCAGAGGCTTTCACTTCTGTCACCAATGACTTCTTTGAGCGACAGTTAGCAGTGTTATGCCAAGGGAATTATGGAAGTCTCACCACTTCCCGGTATCTTTCTTTGTCTTTCCGGTGTCCTTCTTTGCTTGCGGCTTGCACTGGTTGTCTTGATACTATCCATATTTTCTCTGTCCTTTGTTCTGTGGGTTGGGGACACCCTTTCCTGGATTTTGTTGTGAGGGGTTCCCAGGCCCAAATAGCCGTGTCTTTTGTTTGAGATTCTGCTCGATTTTGATGGCATATCTATAGGCCACACCCAAGGATGAGATGTCCAGAAATTCCATTTCGGTCTAGATGTATCTATGCAGAGAACCACGATACTTGAGAAACATATGTCGCTCTGAATCTTTGATACCCAACTTAGTGCGCAAGGTATGGAAGATATTTGTGAAATTTGGCACTGCTTGGTCTCTTTCTTGCCGCAATGTGGTCCATTTGGTATAGAGGTCGTCATAACTTCCGACAGGGTAATATTGTTCCTTAATAACATCCCTGAAGGATTCCCAGGTGGCTGTGATTGAAAATAATGAGGTTTCCTCTATTTCCTTTTGCTCATAGAAAGTTTCCCAACAATCTTTGACACAAAGAATGACTTTGAGGAGCGCAAAAGTAATCTTTTCTCTATTCGAAAAGTTATGGATAGAAAAATACCCTTCTAGTAGATTCAACCACTAGTCTACAACATCTGTGTCTATCTTACCTTCAAATATAGGAATATCAAAGTTTATTTGTACCTTGAAGGGGGCGACGCCTCTGTTCGAAGAAGATGCGTCGCCTGTTGGTAGCCGCTGAAGGATTTGCGCGAAACTATCCATCATCTCGTTCCTCTGTTGCGTGAGGGATTCCTCAATCAATAGTTTGAAAGGATCTCCTGTCCCATCATCTTTATTTTGTACTTCCATGAGAGGTCACTTGGGTGTGCGAGAGATTTTTTCCTCAAGAGGAACAAGCTCGAGACCCAACTCTTTGTACTTCGACCTCATTGGGGACATGCATTAAGATGACAAGGAGCATACCGCTCTGATACCACTGATCCGGATTTTATGAGTAGAACGAAATGAATACAGATTATTAATAGGTGCTTAACAAAAAATAACAGAGATACTGTAAGACGAGTTTTCTATTCAATAACGAAATAAGCTGAAAACTATAAAATGCAACGAAAACAAGCTTGCTGGAATGGTGGCGGCTTATCTCTGAGAAGAGATGTGACGATTGCTCTCATTCGCAAGAAGATGATTACAATGAGGCTTTGAAGGAATTTTTACAATAATCAGGAATGTCAAAAACCCTAGACATCCAAAAATCTAACCCTAGGAGATGAAGCGCCAAAAGTCACATGGGCTTCATTTGGGTAAGTTAGTACATCAACTTCCCGGGGTCGTAACTTTTGCATACGATCTTCGTTTTAGGCATATGATAGCCCGTTGGAAATGTATCATCGAGGAGATTCATGTTAGGCTCAATATAGAAGGAACTTAAACATTCCAAACCTGTTTTCCCAAAAAACATCGTTTAGGTCCTCAAAATGGCTCCGAAAGTGAAAACTGCTAAAAATAGTAAATTACCAAAATTGCCAGAAAACTATTTTGAGCTAGTTGGAAAAGGTGGGTGGCCACTGATATCCATCTAGATCAAGGATGATAGATATTATGGAGGTTTCCTGGATGATGAATTGCTGAGGGTATGGTAGGATCATTTAGTAGAGGTAATATATATGTGGGAAGGGCGAGGACTAACTCAATTTGTTCATTCTCCCTTTCTATTCCATATAAAGTAATTTATTGATACATGTGATATAAGAATATAAGAATAAGAATGAAATGTTAAATTTATATATGTTTTATATACGAAAATGTATAAGAATAAGTATGAAATTTTAAATTTATATATGTTTTATATGTTAAAATGTATTTTTAGTAGAGATAAAATATTAAGTTGGTAATATTTATATAAATTAAAAAATTAAATATTCTATGTTTTCAACTTTTTCCAATTTGATATTATTTAAATTTAATTTAAGAAATACATTACAGAAATACAATTTAAAGAATACAATTTCTTATAGGAAATATTACAGGGACTGGCCTGAATTCGGGCATGTCCCTATACATGGATAGGGCCAAATATGACCCTGTCAACATTCTAAACTAATACTAACACTTAAAATTTAAAATTAATACTAAAATTTAAAACCAAATTAATATTAACTATAAATTACCTGGACCACCCGCCCACAACACCAATGTCCACCCGCAACAACGCTACACCAACGTTCGCCCACAACATCGATGTCCTCCAACACTAGTCTGACAACACCAGTCCGCCAACACCAGTCTGTCAACACCTAACGCTATCAATAACATGGGAAAACTATGACGAGAGCGATGTGTGGGTAATATATAAACCATTTGTTCAGTCGAAAGGTTCTTTCGGCCGAAAGAATCTTTCAACTGAAAAAACATTCGGCCAACAAAGAGCTTCAACCGAAAGAATCTTTCGGCCAAAAAAACGTTCGGCCAAAAACATTTACTGGAAAAAAATACCATCCAACCAAGATGGTAGAATCTTTTTTTGGCCATTGTGCTAGTACCGTTTGATTTGACATCCAATGGTTCGGCCGAAAAGAGGTGTCTTTCGACCGAAAGAATTATTAGTTTGACTGAAAGAATTTTATTAGGAATTTTGGAAACCCGATCCTCACAAAAGTGTTACTGAACTTTGTGATTTTACCCCATTCTCTTGAAAATTATTTTGTTTTTCTCAATTGGATAGTTGCTATTAAATCATGTTGAAT
Organism: Picea engelmannii; assembly: GCA_009831015.1. Classification (NCBI taxonomy): domain Eukaryota; kingdom Viridiplantae; phylum Streptophyta; class Pinopsida; order Pinales; family Pinaceae; genus Picea; species Picea engelmannii. The sequence goes on from ML851078.1 coordinate 53,858, forward strand.
CTAGTTGGTGTTTGGCATCACTATCTAAAGGATCCCAAGACCTATTTTAGGTGCTCATACTAGTCTTCCCCTATATTTTGTGATATATTTGTTGGAGTTACTTCACACACACCTAGGATTTCTTTTTCCAAAGGTTTTTCCTTATTTATTAGTCATAATTAGTTATTATCCAATCTCCTATATTTTAGGAGAGAATATTCCACCTGGAGAATATTCTCTTTCAATTGACACTTCAGTTTGACTAGTTGAGTTGAGTTTAGATGTTGCATTGGTTTTGTCACCATGAAGCATTGGGATCATCACCAACTAATGAGAACTTTCCTTGGGATCATTACCAGACTGGAACATTACCCTTGATTCCCTGATCTACTCCCGACTACTCTCCGTTCATTCAGTTAACTGAAGACTAGTTGACTAGTTAACTCAACTAGGTTGCAGGTCACTCTCGTAACTGCCTGAGAGACTAGACTAGGTGGTAGTTCACTCCCGTAACTATTGGTGTGTGTGTCCAGATCACTCTAGACCACCACTATGGCACATTGGTTCTCCTCCAGTACGCACTCATTGAGTTATACAGAGTATATCATGTGTAAATTATTCATTATTCATTATGGTTAATGAAAATTCTTCCATTCTTTCTCTCCTTCTTCTTCTTTCTCAAATTATCTTTGCAAATGTGTGTATTATTGTTTAGATAGATATATTCTATGCAGTTTCAACACATTTACATGGTATCAAATCCGATGGACTGCTAAGAAAAATATACACCAAATTGTTTTGCAGGTACAAAAGATTGAAGACAGCAGAAAGATGGATTTCCAAAAAGAATTCATTCTTAAACCTTACAACTATTTTGCATGGAAGGAGAAAATAGCCATACATCTCCAAACTAGAGGGTTGTACAGGTTAACCTTGAATACAGATACAAAAATGACATCAGCCATAGAAAAATCCAAGTACTTAAATCGCATGGATGAGGTACTCAAAACAATTTGCATTCTTATTTCTCCCGATCTCCTTTTTCACATATCTTCCTGTAAGACTCCCAATGAAGCTTGGACCACCTTGGAAGGGCTCTTTGGAAATCATGATGAGATGAGGGGACACATGCTGGAGGTGGAACTGCTAACATTGGATCCAAAAATCTTCGACAATATCCAAGATTTCTTTACAAAATTCAAGGATTTACTGTCGCAACTCAAAACTTGCGGGGTTGATAAATCGAAGGAGGAGAAACAAATGGTTCTCACCATTCTCTCCAATATTGGTATTGAATTCTCTGTATTTGTATCCACATTCCATTATGTCATATTTTCCTCCGGAGCCACCAGAAGATGCCTTCTCTTGAGGGCTTTATCGAATCCCTGACACAAGAGCAAACCAAGCTCATCAACATGGGCACAATCAAAGGCCCAAGGGTGCATGCACTCACTGTGCATGATGGAAGCCACAAATATTAGAAATCTAAAGATAAAGATAAACAAAAAGTTCATGCACATACGAATAAGGAAGGGTACACATAAACCTTCACCGATGCCTCTAGATCCAAAAGGGAAAAGGGAAGAAAAGGGGAGAAATGCACGTACTGTCACAAAGGATTCCATTCGGAATATGCATGCATGCAAAAAAAAAATATCCGATGTCTCAAATACTTCATCAAAACAACCTTAGAGATCACATCCCCGAGGGTGCCAAGAAGAAGAAGCCAGAAGATCTGAATTCTAAGAAAGGTAATTCTAACCATGCCTTGATTTCCATCAACTCCTCTCCTGATGCTTGGATCATAGATTTAAGAGCATCACATCACATGGCTGCCTCAAAAGAAATATATTCTTCTTTGGATGCATGCAAATTTTCCTCCTATTCTGATGGGGGACAACTCCTCTGTCGAAGTCACTGGAAAAGGAAGGATTGAACTCACCAACAAAAGCTTCAAGAATGTGTTGCATGTTCCCAAAATTTCCGTCGACGTTCTCTCCATCTATTAGATGAAGAATTCCGGCACCAGAAAGAAATTCATATTCAAACCAAACTCCATGGACATCTATGACATGCAAACCAACTCCAGGGTTGCTACCGGTGAGGTAAATCATCAGTCTAGATTGTATACTTTTTCTGAATTCATTGAACCTGATTCTACTTTACTACTTACTCATGCTGATAAAAGTAGTAGGATATGGAACAAAAGGTTTGGACATTTGAATTTCAAATGCATGCAACAACTTAGCAAGAAAATATTGGTTGATGGTCTACCAAACATCCATTTCTCCAAGGGAGTATGTGAGGGATGTGTTCTCAGAAAACACCCTGAAGATAAATTCGACAAAGGAAAGTCTCAACGAACTTCCACACCTTTAGATCTGATCCACAGTGACCGTATGTGTCCTTTTCCGCATTCATCCATAAAAAAAGTGAGGTTTGTTCTCATTTTTATTGATGATTTCTCACGTTTTACATGGATCTACTTTCTCAGGCAAAAATACGAGGTCTTTCAACACCTCAAAGACTTCAAAGCCTTGGTTGAGACACAGTCCGAAAAGAAGATCAAAGTCCTCTAAACTGATAATAGGGAAGAGTATGTAAATCATGAGATCCATAATATTTTCCATGAGGCAGGGATTCAGTTGCAACACACAGTTCCCTATACTCCACAACAAAACAAAGTTGCTGAGTGGAAAAACAGATCTCTAAACGATATGGAATCTTTCATGCTGCATGCAAAGTCACTACCACAAAGACTATGGGCCGAAGCACTTAATTGTGAAACATACATCGAAAACAAATATCCCCATAGATCTATCAAGGATAAGACCCCCTACGAGGCTTCGAGCGGTCTCAAACCGGAAGTGATCCACTTTCGCATTTTTGGTTCACATGCATGGGCCCGAATTCCCTCTGAAAAGAGGAAGGCACTTGATCCACAGAGCACTGAGTGCATTTTTTTTGGCTACTTCGATGGTGTGAAGGGATATAGACTTATTGACCTTTCCTCAGACTATCTCATCATTGAGATAAGTGTTCAATTTGAGGAAAGTGTATTGCATGCACCTCAACAGCCGCATGAAGACACCTTCATTCTTCCATCTATCCGAGATGATGATCATGCACATGCCGACTCTTCTTTAGATGAGAGTTCTGATTCAGAGGACTCAGATGATTCAGATTCAGAGTCAGTACAATGATATGCAAAGTTAGAGAATCCAAATGCAGTTGTAGAGCCAAAGAAGAGGCCCAAGTGGGCACATACTACTCTTCAGGATGCAGAGGATCTCATTGGTGATCCATCCGATACTAGGAGGACTCGATCTAATTTCGAGGAGCCTCCTGTTGCACTCATTTCCATTCAACCATTTCCCTCCAAGAATATTTTCTTGGTTCAGTCTTCAGATCCACAGTCTTATGGTGAGGTTGTTGTAAATCCCTTTTGGGAATCCTCCATGCAGGAGGAGTACAACTCCCTCCTCGAGAACCAGACTTGGGAGATGGTTCCCATTCCTTCTGGGAGGAAAATTATCAGATGCATATGGGTCTATAGGACCAAGAGCGCAGTGAATGGAAATATTAGTATATACTAATCTAGGCTTGTCACCAAAGGCTTTCAGCAGGTTCATGGTATTGACTATGATGAGACCTTTGCTCAAGTAGCGAAGATGGATTCCATACGATTGGCACTTGCCATTGCGACAACCAAAGGATGGGAAGTCCATCAAATGGACGTGAAGAATGCATTTATTCACGGTGATCTCTCTGAGGAGATCTACATAGAGAAACCCCATGGATTTATGTAGGACTCATATTTTGTCTGTCTATTGAAGAAGTCCCTTTATGGCCTCAAGCAGGCTCTGAGGGCGTGGTATGCCAAGATGGACTCCTACCTTCTTTCACAGAACTTTGTATGTTGCAAATCAGACCCTAATGTCTACATGCTCAGGACGACTGATTCACTTCTACTTTTAGTTATGTATGTTGATGATTTTCTGATCACCGATTACTGGACTTCAACGATTGTTGTAGTCAAGAGGATTCTACATGATAGGTTTTTGATGACAGACATGGTTCTACTACACTTCTTCCTTGGACTCGAGATCAGTCAGGATGCATCAGGCATCAAACTGTCTCAGGCCAAGTATGCACGAGATATCCTTGAGAGATTTCACATGACAGACTGCAAGTCTTCTCCGACTCCTTTCCTATCAAGAGTCAAACTCGAGGATGGCGGGGCGACTTCATTGGTTGAAAGCACACTGTACATACAACTAGTGGGGATCTTTTTGTATCTCACACACTCCAGACAAGACCTCTCATATGCAGTTGGTGCAGTTTCCAGGTTCATGCAGGAGCCACATGAGCTACATTGGAAGGCTACAAAGGGTATCCTTTGATACATACATGGCACCATCACCTTTGGGATTCATTATGAAGTAGACTCTACATTAGATCTCATCGGGTTTATTGATTTTGACTGGGTTGGAGATAGCATTGATCGCAAGTCCACATCTGGTTACTCACTCAGTCTTGGTTCTGGGCCTATCCATTGGTCGAGCAAGAAGCAAGCTGCCATTTCTCTATCTTTAGCCGAGGTAGAGTACAAAGGGGTAGTTAACATAACAATTCAGGCTACGTGGCTACAATATTTTCTCACTTAATTGGGCATTCAGTTTCATCGGTCGATCGTCATCTAGTCTGAAAACTAGAGCACTTTGAAGTTCTGCATAGATCCAGTTCAGAGGCAGAGGATGAAGCACATCGAGATCCACATGCACTACATCCGGGACTTAGTACATGAGGGGATCATCGACTTACAATTCTTTCCTTCAACAGAACACACAACAAACATCTTCACCAAGACCTTCACTGAGAAAAAGTTTCATTCTCTACGAAGTCATCTTGGAGTGAAGGACACAGTTTCCTAGAAACTGTAGTTCTTCTTTTTACATACAATGTACCTTGAGGGCGGTTTCTCCCATGAGGTATTTCCCTCTTTCCTCACTTTATTTCAGTGTATCTTTTGTATTTGGGTACCTAACATGGCCTTGTTGCCAGGACCCATTCTTTATTTTCACCATATTGATTTTTAGGGGGGGTGTTGGAGTTACTTCACATAGACATAGGATTTCTTTTTCCTAAGACTTTTCCTTGTTTATTAGTCATAATTAGTCATTATCCAGTCTCCTATATCTTAGGAGAGTATATTCCACCTGGAGAATATTCTCTTTCAGTTGACACTTCAGTTTGACTAGTTGATTTGAGTTTAGATGCTCAATTGGTTTTGTCACCATGCAACATTGGGATCATCACCATATAATGCGCACTTTCCTTGGTATCATCACCAGATTGGCGCATTACCCTTGATTCCTTGATCTACTCCCCAGTACTCTTTTTTCATTTAGTTAACTGAAGACTAATTGACTAGTTAACTCAACTAGGTGGCAGTTCACTCCCGTAACTGCCTGAGACACTAGACTAGGTGGAAGTTCACTCCTGTAACTACTGGTGTGTGTCCATATCACTCTATACCACCACTGTGGCACATTGGTTCTCCTGAAGTGCAGACTCATTGATTTATACAAAGTATATCATGTATAAATTATTCATTATTCATCATGGTTAATGATAATTCTTCCATTCTTTCTCTCCTTCTTCTTTCTCAAATTCTCTTGCAAATGTGTGTATTATTGTTTAGCTAGATATATTATGTACAGGTTCAACACATTTACAATATTTGGCTAGACTATTCTATGTTTTTTTCATTTCAATATGGTTATTGATGTGTGTCTAGAAATTTACCTCCAATTAAGTTTAGGAGCAATAATGGGGTTGTGTCATAAGGTCTTTTGTTTTTGTTTGAGTGTGTATGTGAGAGGAAAATCGATGTTTTAGGAATGTATTGCCTTGATCTAGTTTTTCTCTACATATTGACTAGGTTGAATGTAGTGGGTATTTGTGCTTGGTATCGATTCAAAGAGGTTTTCTTTGCATTGAATCTTTATTGGGATGTGGATTTGGTTTCTGTGTAATCATTGTTGGTGCATGGTTTTGAACACTATATTGTTGAGAGTTGCAAATATAATTTATTGGGTTTATTTCCAGTTCATGTTTTTTCTTGTATGTTAATTTTTTTGGATATTTGTTTGTTCTTGTTTTTTCCCTCCTAATTTCATAACCTAATCGTTGTTTTTCCTTTATATTATTATTTGGATATATTTATATAGTTTGTATTTGTGACTACGTTTGTTGTAAATTGGGTTCAATGCTTCCCGCGAGTTTTGCGACATGGGTTAACTCCCTCTCATGGATCCTAACTCCAACGATTATGGAAGAGACTAACACATGCGGGTTTTGGTCTAACGATAATCATAATCCAACAAATTGTACTAGAGCAACAGGTCTAGAGTTCGAAGCTCACCAACACACAGTGGGGGGAGACTGTTGGACATTGCGTTCAACGCTTCCCGCGAGTTTTGCGACATGGGTTAACTCCCTCTCGTGGATCCTAACTTTGACGATTGTGGTGAAGACTAACGCCTCCAGGTTTTGGTCTAACGACAATCGTAGTCCAACAATGTTACCCTCCTAATTGCAAAACCTATATTATTTTTTTGGGTATCTTTATATAGTCTGGATTTGATAATTTTTGACATTTAAATTCTCTAAAGGACTAAATATAAAACATTATTTTGTTGTTTGTTGAGACATAGTTCTCATAAATTTGTCTAAAGATGGCTTTTCCATTATGTATTCCTATGAACATTTAGTTGTCTGCTAAGCTAATATTCTGATATTTTTTTGCTAGAGACATGACAAATTCATTATGCTTTCTTGCATAGAGATTGAATAATATGTTTCTCTTTTATAAAATGCACACGTTGGAAAATTTCAATGTCTTTTTTGCTATGTTGCATGGGTGCATTTGGGTATGGGTACAATAAATGATCATGTCATAAGGATGTGGGTTTTGATGGCCTATCAATATGGGTTGGGTGGTGTTAGCACCAGAAGTCAACTTTGGATTGCGACAGAGGTAAGCCTGATACCCATCAGAGTTTTATGTCACAGGTTGGTTTTTTTAAAGACGTCAAATGGGCTCAGACTCGATATGATAACGTTTTGAAATGAGAAACTGGATTGGAACGAATAAGCATGTGAGGTCTTGGTCTAACTTCAGTCAGTAGGTTGTAGTAAAGGTTAGTAGGAGGAAGACTTTAGTGGGAAAAATGTAAAGGTTTGCAACATACATTAGGTCTTCCAACATCCCAGGAGGAAAAAATTAAAGACAAGATCTTCTTGAATTCAAATCTCAAAGAAACTAAAAGAAAATATAATAACATTATAATCAAGCATCCATCATAATACAATCACAATAATTCACGTGAATCAATCACTTATGAACTCTTTCAATATCAGAGGGAAATAAGATGGAGTAATAAAGTTGTCTGTCATTAAACAAGAAGTCTCAAATGCGTATACATAACCAGAGAACCAAAGTGTTCATTAAAAATTTACAATACAGGAGCATTTCTCTACCAACGACCCTTAACAAAATATCAAAACTGAGTATTTATAATTAGAACAACCTGACAACACCAGGAGTGTGACCTGGCTATAACAATCAAAGCTTTGCATCTGTATCTTCTTCTGTCAGGCTGCACTTGCACTCCTCTTTCAGATGCAAGATCAGATCGGTATGGCTCTGGAAGGGAAATCTATCCATAAGCGTACCATGGGCCGACCTCTCTAGAAAATCAATGCCTTCCATTTATGGATTTAGCTGAGGTTTCAACCACCTGCTCAATTTACATTAATTGCTTTTCCCTAGAGAGTGGCCAAGACAAAATGACCAGGCGACGACCACGTGCCTTCTCTCCAAGGCTCGGAAGCTAGCCTCCTTTCCTCTGGCCCCTCCTCAACGTAACCTAGGGCCATGACCCTGTGCTAATGGAATCCCAACATTTCACATTTCAGGGGTTTTCATATGGCTCACCTTCATATTTCCCGATATAAGAATTGGCAAAATCGCTTATCTGACCGACGATCAGATCTGCTTCTCAACCAACGGCTGCGATGCTTCCTCTGGACTCTGAAATAGTCCTCTATACGTGACTAGAGTCTGAATGCTTCTCCTAAACCTTACTTTCGCATGACCACAGGTCATGACCTAGCGCCTATCTCCAAAGGCGTTTTGGGATTTCACCTTTCGGGGATTCCTAGATGCTAGACTTCATAATTCCCAATCCACGAAACCAAAAAATCTCTTATCAGGTGCCACATGATCCTTTGGTTTGGACGACCTAGATTGATTTCGTGATTTTGCACTTCGCAACATTTTCTTGTGGCTCAAAACAAAACCCCTGAAATCCAGTTCTGTAAAATTTCTTAATCCATTGCCACCTGTCCCGCTAGATCAGACGACTCCCATGAATCCCGGGTTTTGGGACTTCGACATATCAACACATCGACACATCGACAATCGTCACATCAGGACTTTCGCGCATTCCTCACTTAAATTCTCCTGAAGCACATTTCCCCGAATACTTGGATAACCTGACACCTGTCCCCTTCAAGATCAATGACTCATGTTGATTTCGGGTCTCGGGAGTTCGGATCCTCGATGAAAAATTTTAACAACATTTCGAACTCCCAATTCCCGTGATAATTTTCCACCGTTGATCTCTCACAATGAGATCCATGACCTAGACTTAATCTATGCTCGACCTTTGATTTCGGGCCCGCTCTAGTGCTAAACTTTGCACAACTTTGACCTTCCAAAAGAAGGTGAGCCGTTGATCGATAATCCTGTTTAGATCTCCACCGTTGAAAGGTTTAAACTGCCTTCTTCTTGATTTAAGTCCATACCAGCCTACTCTAAGTGATGTGCTTGTGCTTATGGCTATGGTTTATGTGAAAAATTACTTGGACGACTAACTAAGGGCTCGAGAAAACAAATGATTAGTGATAGAGGTAAAGAGAGAAGTGATCAGCTTAGAAAAAATAGGAAATCTTAGGGTTGAGACTTCTCAGGTAGGACAACACAAAATAAAAGGTCGCTCAAATGATCGAGGGCAGATGTAGAGCGAACTACAAGCCGAAAGGGAAAAACTTAAGAATAGATCTACAAAAGGAAGATAGACAGGAAAAAATACATAATTAGGCAGAAACCACAAACCCCTAAGGCTTTGACAAGTTTATGTGATAACAGGTGGAGATAAAAGTACCCATCTAACTATGATTTTAAGCTTTTGGTTATATTCAATTTAGGAAACCTTTTTTTATTGTGTCTTGCAGAAAAAAAATGATACTTTGAAACTAACAATGAGTGGATGAATACTAGTGTCTTCTGATTGGTTGGTAATGTTTTCTATGTTCATATTCATAAACAGAAAGTGGGATTTTGACAATATATTTTTTTGATTTGTAAGCTAATGTAGAGTAATGTGCTCAAAATAGAAAATAAGTTTGAAATCATGTGTGATGCTCTTGTTTCGTTCTATTTTCCTTCTAAGTTATGATATATACATGCATATTATGTCAAACAAATGCGAAGTGTGATATAATCTAATTTTAAGGTTACAACCAAGCCAGGCACCAAATTGGTGTATGGGACCCCCTTGTTTGTGGGACAAGGGAACCCCTTCGTGTAGGGATTTGACTGCTAAAGTCTATAGATATATATACATGCATATTGTGTTAAACAAATGCAAGGTATGATATAATCTAATATTAAGGTTACAACCAAGCCAGACACCAAATTGGTGTATGAGACCCCCTTGTTTGTGGGACAAGGGACCCACTTCATGTAGGGATTTGACTGCTAATGTTAAGAACCAAATATCAATATAGCATAGAAAAACCTCAGAATAAGTACTCAACGCCTTGAAAAGAAGATAATTTCAGATAATAAGCCTCTTCAAGGGGGAAACCTCATTTTACCCCACATAAATGTTCAAGTACAAGATGATTCCAAATGAAAATGTCTCCTTGGTATATATAGGAGACTAGAAGGTATAATTACAACTAATGGAATAAAGCTGACATAAATAAAATAACATTACTAATCTAATATGCCCCAATTAATGGGTAATGAGCCAATACTAGGGCTTAACATGCCCCTCCCCTTGAGACAAGTGTTGTCCGCAACGCTTGAGTAACTCTAGATGCTTCTGTATAAAAGACTCATCTTCCCAAGTGGAATCTTCAGCCGACAGTTTCCTCCATTTAATGAGATACTCTGAAATGGATCTATTCCTCAGTTGGAGAATTCTTGTGTCAGTGATGTTTTCAGCCTCCAATATGATTTTTCCTTCCTCATCAAGTTTTGGAAATACAGTTTGAATTCGGATCTTGTCACCTATAACCTTCTTTAAGCATGAAACATGGAAAACTGGGTGAACTCGTGAAGATGCAGGCAACTCCAATTTGTATGCCATAGTACCAATCTTTTGCAACACCTTATAAGGGCCATAGTACTTTGGTGATAATT
>ML851079.1:16642-31404 GCA_009831015.1 Picea engelmannii
GTATGAACCGTCGAATCACTCTATGTCGGGAACATATTGTGACCGTCGGATTTCCTAACTACAAATGCATACTAATGCATACTAAAGAAACACACTTTTACCTAACGACATATTAGACCAAGTAGATCTTAACTAACTCCTAATTGTCTAAATATCCTAACAGTCAAACCCTAGTGAGGGTAGTTGAGCCACCACACAATACTAGTGCAACTCTTCTAAAGATAACGCACAAGAGAAATCACCAAGTCACCAATAAGCCCAAGTTGTTGTTGTAATTGTGTCTCCTCATTGCCTCAGACTTGTGCCTTCTTCTTGAGTGAGATAGTTGTGTGAGTGAGTGATCAAATGAGCAAGGCATCACTTTACTTATAGTCTTCAAGTCATTTAGCTTGGGCCGATTTCTTTTCCTAGAAATGTATTTTCACTTTATTCTTTTCCTGTGGGATGACTTTTCTTCCTAGAAATTCTATTTCATGTGGGTCGACTTCTCTTCCAGGGTGTTCTTGAACTATTCAGTGGTCTTCCTTTGACTTCTTGGAATCTTCTGCTTCTCTAAGAAAAGTTGTCCAGGAGGGAATACTTGTTGTTTCTACCAAAACATCAACACTCCCTCTTAGCTATGGAGGTATTCTTCTATGATGTTCTCTTCTAGTAGTCCCAATCACACCCATCCATTTCACATGGCATGGGAAAGACTACCACCATAGTGACAAGACTACATTGCAAGTATCTATGATGTTTATGCTCTTCTAGTAGTCCCAATCACACCCATCCACTTCACATGGTATGGGAAAGACTACCTCCATATCCCCATTCAAACCTATCCACTTCACATGGCTTAGGCAAGAGTATGCCATGGTCCCAATCACACCTAGCCACTTCACATGGCATAGGCAAGACCACACTACAAGTCCCAATCGCACCTAGCCACTTCACATGCCATAGGCAAGACTTGTACCAGGATACTCATTACTCCCTTAGTGACTTCACATGACAAATCTAGGAAACTCTTGGCCAAAGGGAGAGTATCTTCCTGTTGTAGGAGAAACATCGCAACTCTCTCTCAATGAGGGTGGACATTTTGCATCACGCCAGTTTGGTCTCTGAATTTCTCATACTTCACTCTATACAGAGGCTTGTTGAGAATGTTTGCTATCTGCTCATCTGTGGATATGTATCGGAGCTCCACTACTCCTTTCTGCACCATGTCTCAGATGAAATGGTATTTGATCTCTATATACTTTGAATTATTGTGAAAGACTGGATTCTCTGAAAACTTCACACAACTTTGATTATCACAGTATATCAAAGTTGGCTCCAACTCTAGATCAAATAACCATGCAAGCATCTTCTGAAGCCACACTGCTTCATGACTTGCAACATTGGCTTCTATATACTCTGCCTATGATGTACTGAGTGCAAGTGACGTTTATTTTCTTCTCAACCATGAGATCATACCTGATCCCAAATTGAAGCAACATACTGATGTGCTTTTCTTGTCCACTACTCACCCCACCCAGTCAAAGTCTGTATAACCTTGCAACTTTACTTCATCGTTTGAGACATATCTAAGTCCATATCCAACCGTACCATGCAGTTACCTCAATACATTCTTTGTTGCTACCAAGTGTACATGTCTAGGCTCAACCATGTATTGACTCAATGTGTTCACTACAAAATATATATCCGGCATGATGTTAACCAGGTACATCAAGGATCCGATCAATTGTTTGTACATCGTGAGATCAACCAAATCTGAAGAAGAATCATTCAAGAGATTCAAATTTGTAAATATATGTGTGCCCACATACTTGCAGTCCATCATCCCAAAACTCTGCAGGATCTCAATTGTATACTTTCCTTGCCTAAGGAAGATTTCATCTGGTCTCTACCACGCCTCTAATCCCAAGAAATAGTGCATCAAACCCAAATCCTCCATTTTGAACTCTGAAGTGAGCTCCCTCTTGCACCCATATATGAACTTCTCATTCCTTGTAAGAAACAGTTCATCCACATATAGTACCAATATCAAGGAGCAACCATTTTCAACCTTGTAGTAAAGGTTGGGATCTGCATCACTCTTGGTAAACCCCAAGCTCATCAAATAATTGTTGGTTGTGGAGCCTGATTATCTTCCTATTTCATAGGTCTTTGTTTTCAGCCATGTTTATACCCCATGAAGACTGTACACTCCTCTATGCGGGAGGGTTGCAGGGGGGGCTTGTCCCCCCTACGGTATCCGGGGGCTCATCCCCCCGACTCGGGGGTTCGGGGGCAAGCGGGCCCCCAAAGGAAAAAAATTGCCTTGTAAATGTATATTATAATTTCATAGTAAATCTGGACCGTTCATTATAAGGTCGCAGATCTAACAGTAGAAATTATGTTAGAGTTTTTTTCCCTAGAAGGAAACCCTCTTTTACGAGGGAAATGTATTGTGGCTATGCTTCATTGTGAATATTGTATTCTGAGAGAGAAGACTGTGAGGATTATCAATCATCGGGACCGTGGATGCCCCCAAAGCTGGGTCAGGTCTGAAGAAAGACAATTGATCGATGGTCACTATCTGGCCCTCGTGTGGAAACAACAAGACCCGTAAAACTATAGCAACCACATCTTGCATAGCATAAGTCCAACTCCAGCCTAACAAGAGGTTATAGTCGAGGGGAGCATCGACTACCTCTACTTCGACACACATGGTCTTCCCTCCTAACTGCACAGGGAAAGAAGGAACGATGACATGTGGTCGGAACGAACGACCATCGAAAGCAGTGAGGAGGGTAGGTGATGGAGACAAAACAGGCTGGCCAATGGCCTTCCAATATGCCAACGACATAACACATGTCGAGGTGCCCTCATCAACCACCGTGCGGAAGATATNGTGGGATAAGCCACTACTATCTGAAACGCTACGTGGTAAGGCAGACGAGGTTTTAAGTCAGTTGTATCTAACATGATGGTACCTGGATTACAAGTCTCAGTAGAGCCCAAAGTGGTTAACAAGGCTTTCCTCTGAGTAGGGCAACTTTGGAGGACCTCCAAAGCAGACATCGCACAAGGGGTTTGTGATAAATCTTCCACCACAGAGTAGTTCTAGGCAGCCCTTGTGTTTGGGTTATGAGAAGCTTTTTTAAATGCACCTTTTGGAATGCATGTCATTGTTTCCCCCAACGTCTTCTCAATCTGTAGAGGAAGAGATGGGAGGTCAGCTTCTTTACCTTTCTCAGAAGCATTTGGTTTACTATAGTCATGCGCTCTAGTCGATATAGAAGCATCACACCTAACCATATATACGTTCGCGGATGTGGGGTTGTTTGGAGGCGAGCAGGTTTCTTGACTGCCCCCTTCCGTGCTTCCAGAGGCTTGAGTTAGATTTTGCCCATGTTGAAATGGATTAGTCAACACTGCCTGTTGTTGCTGCGTGACAAATTTTTGGGCCTCTGCAAGTCGAGGACATAGATGGGTCGGGTGGTCTTCCACGCACAAGTTGCATGGGTACCTCGCCTTCTTCTTTTCAGTGTTGTCCCCACCAGCATTATCAGTGGGTTTTTTATCCCCCTTACCCTTCTTTCGTTGTTTTTTCGTCCCTTCAGGCTGCTGGGTGGCCTTTGGGTTAGTCGACTGCACTGTGTGTACTTCTGACGTTTTGGTAGGGGGAGCAACCAAAGCAGTAGTTTGGTTGGCCGCTGTGTGTTGTATAGACAATTGTTGCAACTGCTTCATCAATTGCTCAGTGGGCTTTGTTTGTGCTGAACCAACAATACCATCGGCATGTGGTGAAACCCTCTGTCTAGTTTTATCCAGTATTGAACGTGGCGCATCTGACAGGATGTTGTATAATAAACTGGACTGAGAATAGATGAGCTCAAACTGTTGAGCCCTCATGATGGCATCTTCTTCAGAGAAAACTCCAGATGTCGTGACGTCTTTGGATAGTTGTGGGACCAAAGACTTAAGGAACCACTCAAGCAGGAATGTTGGTGGGACTGGTACCTTGATTAAACTCTTTCGGCGTCTCCATTCTCAGATGTGATCAGAGATATGGTCCACTGTTGTCTGTTCGAATTTGGCAAGCAGCTCTGTGCCAGCGTCGTATCTCACAGGTAACTGGAAATGGTTCAGGAAAGCCATCGCTAGTTCGCCAAAAGAAGAGTATCTTGAGCGTTCGAGCTCAATGTACCATTTTGTGGCACTCCCAATGAGAGTACGTTGAAACAATCGCAATTGTATGGAGTCATCTTTCAATGAGTTAGATGAGCACCAAAGATGGAAGGTAGTCACATGATCTCTTGGATCTCCGTTAGGCTTGGCTTTGAACTTTGGAATGTCCGAAGGCAACTTCGTCGGCATAGGAGGCCAATGCGGACCGTGACAAATAGGGTCATTCAACAACCTTGTCAAATCTGGCAAGTGTAAAGTCGCTAGGAAAGGTAGTTTGGGTTGTTGTTGATAACCTGGGAAAAAGGGGCCTGGAGTTTGACTGGCACCAGGTTGCTAGGAAAAGTTTGGCTGTTGGCCCGGATTTTGGTAGAAACCATGGCCCTGACCAGCGTAAGGATTTTGCATATGTGGAGACATCATCGGCTGGTTTCCCAAATAGGACATAGATGGTTGGGCATGCATTATATTCGAAGGACTTTGGGAAGGATTACCCCATGCCGATCCCGTGGGGATAGGCATAGTAGTTTTTTCGGGGTTCCATTGATTGTGGAAAGAAGTACCCCAAATCAGCATTCCGGATGAGGGAACGGATCCCTGCCCTAAATTCCAAGGTCCTGCTAGGTGTGCCCCCTGTGCAGGAATAGTACCCTGCACAGGAGTCGATTGTCCAAAAATGGGGTTGCCCCCAGTCGGGAAAGCGGCTGACAAGAAGGTGTTGTTACCAAATGTTATGTTCCAAGAAAACGGTGTCGAATCTACCGATATACTAGGTGAAGGTGGTCCTTGAATCCCCGCTCCAAATAAACTATTGTGTGTAGGTTTCCCGACGGATTGCTGATGCGAGCCACCGAGTGAAGGGGACGAAGGAGGGATATGACCTCCCCCGTAAGGGAAAGTGTTAAAAGGAGTAGGAGTGCCCCCCATGTGACCTTGCAGAGGAGCGCTAGAGCTCCCTGCCCCCAAACCCAAAGTTTGTAAAGTGGCGTAGGAAAGTACAGGACTAGTACTCGAACTAGGCATTCTGTATGAGAACGGAGGGCCTGTCGCTGTGAAAGGGGTTGTGGAGGTCGCCAAAGATGGGATCGGACCATTGTACGAAGTAGTTGCGGTCGAGACCATGGTGGCTCGGACCGATGATGGTGGGTTAGGAGATGAAATCTCTCCTGTGGTGACAACCGAGGTGGGAATTGAAGAATTCCCAGAAGGAGTAACAACATTTGTTTCCATTGTTGTGTGCAACACTGTCTGGCGCTCGTGAAATTGAATTGGTACAAAGAAAGGTGCCAAGAGATCAGTGGTTGGGGTTTCAACCAGGCCAAGAGAAGTTGCTTCAAGGTCCAAAACGGTCGATTCCTCCGAAGGTTGGTCAGGCACAATGGTTTGTAACCCGGTCGCTTCAAAAGACCCTTGTTGGTCTAGCTTTCGCCTTAATGGTGGCGGGGGTGGCTCCAGTGTAACCAATGGTAGGCCAAGAAGCCATCGTGACTGGCAGAGCTCAGGATCCTCCACTGTGTGAGAAGATCCAAGACACTCTAAAGGTAGTCTAAACATTCAAAAGTCACACACTCTAAAAAAGAATCTCTAGAAGATAAGACAGTCAAACACTAAATTAATTGGAAGAACAGTTACAACAACCAACACTAGAGCAACTTACCAATGCAAGTGCAACTCGAACACGGAAGCACCCTCCGGGTATACTGTGCAAAGTGTGGTCGGATGTCTGTCCTAGGTACCGTGATATACCCCCGCAGTCACCTGTGTATGTCCCTAAAAAGATTGGCAACTAGGTTTCCAGCGCACGAACAGTCACCAGGCGGGTACAGTTGAAAGTCGGGTAGACCACAATGAGCATGGAATTGAGCCCGAAACCTGTCAAGGGTATCGAGATAAAATGGTCCGGAAGACAACTGAGGACCTCGAACAGATTCGAGACCCACGAAGCCTCGTGGCAAATGCAAACGACAGAATCCCAAAACAAGCACTTTATATGTGTTCTCCACTATGATTGGTCTAGCTTTGGAGGGGTTATCTCCGCGACCTTTCTGCATGCGACCTCCTGTTTATCCCCTGTGTTAGAGGGGGGTCCCAGATAACTTTCACGAAACTGGACTTAGACACTCCCTAACTTAGACTCCAATGTTTGTTTTTTAGATGGCCTTGAAGAGTTTCCTCTCGAACTTAATCCAAGGCCCTAATCCTGAACTAGTTGGTGAACCCTACAAACATAAAAGTCTAGTAGATTTTAAATTTAGCGTTAATTTTATGGCTTTGTCTTACGTCAAGGGGTATGAAGGTGAAACTGATGATGTGAAAAAGACGAAAGCAATGAATGAATAAAAAAGTTGGAAACAAAACTTTTACTTAATGCAAAATTTCGACAACTTTTCAAAAAAAAAAAAATTAACTTTTCTAAGATTTTGGACAGCAAACTCAAAAGAAATTTCACTTGACTACAAGCTACTTATGCTCTAAGTAAACTGCAAAAACTTATGAAATAAACAACTTTTCCCTGGATAATGATGCAGAAACACACTCTTCAACCAAATACGAAAATGAAAAGAGTTTTTTTTATTATTATTTAAATGCTAGTAAAGCAAGAAAGGAAAAATACCGACAAGCAAAAACCAAGAAAAACAATTCTAGCCTAATCGCAGATCGCAAAGAATTAGGTCAAAAATCACACACTAGCAATTTTCTTTAAAAACAATGACTCTCACACTTGTCTAAAAACCTTAAAAAATCTTTTATTTTTATGACAACTTTTTAACTGAGAAAAAGAAGGCTAAGGGTAAGATTAATCCTAAGCTACTGACTGCTCAAACAGAGATTCAAACACCTGAGAGGAATATTTTTTATCAAAGGAAAGGATGATTTCCTTACCTTCAACAAAAAGTATCATGCATAAGCACGCGACTGTTACTCAAACAGCATGTGTGCGAATGCGCTTTGGATATAGACAAAGGGCGTGTACACGCGGGCTGACCTTGTACAGGCCGCGTGTATATCTAAATTCTGAGAAAAAACGAAAACAGACAGACCAAACCAGGAAGAGACCACTAATATTGATAACCAGGATCCCTTGAAGGCTTGGACACTCTTTTTGACAGAAAAACAAATAATGTAAGGAAAAAATGATACGGCAAAAACAATCTGAGATAGGACTGCTAGTAAACAAGACTCAGATAGAATTTCATAAAACCCCCTGAGAATGTGTGATTCTGATAGGGAAGAGGATGATTGCCTCTGAAGTTCTCTGAACTCTACACGTTATTTCTACCTCTTCAGCTAGCGTTCACACGCGGGTTGTAAGAGCGTAGAGCGCGGGCACACGCGTGCAGACCTTATACAGGCCGCATGTACCTCTGTGGGTCCTGACAAACACAGTCAAGCAAATCAGAGAAAGCTGGTATGGAAAACCAGACTCTCTGCTAGCTCAAACCTTACAAAAATTAAAAGAAAAAACAGGCAAGAAAAACTAGTCTTTAAAACTACCCAAAAACTAAATAAAATTCCAGGAACCCTAGAGAGTCTCCCCAGTATGGTCGCCAATTCTGTTGTGGGGAAAATCTCCCTACGGACTAGCAAATAGAGTTCAGACTTTGCATGTAGATATAACCGAAGAGAAACTACTTTCTACCTTCATCCCTAGATTTAAATCTCCTTTTCTTAGTAAATGCATGGAAAGATCAACCTACCTCGTTCCCAGCTTTTGATGCCGATCCTCTATTGTGCTTGATTACTTGTTCACAATACTCCTTCCAAAGTTGACCTGCATCCAAGACAAGCAACAACTATGCATGCATACTACTTATATACTAACGGGTTAGAAATCCAAACATATACTAATCAAACTATAAACAGTTCATGAATTGTGACAAGAAAAGCATTTTCTGTATTACTTTGAATGAGTCAACTTACAAAAGTTGAGATTGGCCACCGCTCCTTGAACCTAATCATGGGCTCCTCTTCTTCTGTCCTCCAATTGATTTGCTTTGAATCTCCTTTGGACAAGGAAAGGCTAAAGGGTTGGGACAATGGGAATACGTAAATGGGCAGAGTTTCTTTGCTATATTTTTCTTCCTCCAAATGGGACCCCTACCCCTTCTTTTATAGGCTAGAAGGAGCTAGGTATTTGGACGAACCCTCGAACATGCATGGTCGGGAGTTTCAGTTAACCCACCCATAGATTTTGTGCTCCGTCGGCAACTTTCCTTTTTTCGTGCTTTTGTCGGTCCACGCGAGTTGTTTTGGGTTAGCCAGCGTGTACACGCGTGCAGTAATGGATTAGGGCGCGTGGGCCTTTATAAGAGAGGATCTTCAAAGAGTTGTTAAGAAATGCTTTGGTAAAGAAGGGATATGAGTTGGACTGATGCCAAGTAAGCATGTGTGGTGCAATTTAGGGTTATAACACAACCAATGGTCAATTAAAGGGCAAATCTCAACCCTTCCTAAATTTCTTTGATTTTTGGATTATTAATTTATTTTCTAGATTTAAAATAAATAAATATTTAACTAATAATAATAATAATAATCATTTAATTTTAAAGTTTTGGATTAAGTCATACACTAAATTGGTGTAGGAGACTCCCTGATTTATATAACAAAGGACTTCCTGCATGGAAAAAAATTACTATTAAAATCTACAAAAATGTACATATTCTACCCCTTTATATTTAAAACACTTAACCAAATAAAAACAAATTTAAATCATACTGCTTAATAAAAAAAATTAATTATAAAAACTAAAAAAAATTATATGCTTCCCTGGACTGTACACATTAAACCAAAATACCCTCAACTTAAAAGCTACACTTTGGATGTTAATGTCATTCTTTTTAAATACAATGTTTCGGTTATTCTATTGATGTGATGTGTTTTGTGTTTACTTGTCATTACAACTAAAATCGTCGCCACGTATGAAGAGATGATTGTTCGTGACAGCTAACGAATCTCTCAGACGACCTCCACTACTGAGCACATCAAAGCCATCAAACCACATAGCATGACCGGGTTTCTATTTTTATTTCGCTCTCTTCGAGAGCTCACAACAGCTTCAAGACTTGTTCTATGTATCAATCACATCTCCTACGGTTCCATTCGTACAAAGAGCTCTTGCAACAAGTTGGTTTCTGTGAGAGCACTTAGCTCAATGGAGGAGTAGACAGCCATGGCCAGGTTTATGTGAGAGCACTCAGCTCAAATTTCAATAGAAGAGTATTCGGCCATGGCCAGGTTTCTATGAGAGTTTCTGAGAGATGACGGGAATGACTTTAGGGTGGATGCGAGGTCGAGGCCCGACGGAGGGGGTAGAATTAGCAGTCTTCCAGGACATAAATATGTGGGAAAATGTTGGCGTGATTGTCTCCATCGTCTATGGGAATATGACTCCCCAGGGTTACCGCATTACCGAGTCCGTTAATTCCCCGGACAATGGCAAGAAATTGGGTGTAATTCCATTCTTTGCAATCGAGATCAGGTCACTAAGATTTTTCTCCTGTAATAATGTGTTTAACTTGATGGATGGAATCTATGTTCGTTCGTGTATGCTAGGTTCAACTTTAAATGTGGTTCAAGTTAAATTCTCCATAAATATCTGGAGTCTATACTGATCACATCCTGTTTTGTTTATCAATCCAGTTATTCCACCTTTTTAAATAGAAATGTCTAGTCAAAGACTAATGCCTTCCAATTTATTCTTTTCAGGTATTGCTCTCTACCGTCGCCCACTTCTTCTTTCCACAATCCTATTTCTTGTACATATTTCTCTTATGGCCCGCGGGAGCCCCAATCCTCGTCTATATGACAAACGCATTTAAATTTCCAGGAATATGTAATAGACAATATTATTTTTTAATATATTTCAAATAAAACTATTTTTATCTCTTTTTATATTTATGTGCTCAGAAATTTTTATCTTCAACTATGTTGAATGTCAAGAAATTGTGTTTATTTAATTTGAATGTAACTTTATATGTGTCTTTTGTGTTTTATCTCTTTCTCATGCATATATTTTTCTCCTGCTATGTATATAACTTTATTTGTCTTGGCACATATAGAGACACACAAGCCAGAGGATCTATGAAAATTGTACTTAACTCTAACCAGTTGGAAGTATACGAAAATCATTATGAATGAATTTCATAAATACATTGAAAAGATAAAACATGCAAGGTAAGAACGCAAATTTTGAACATAGCAAGTCACACTACTGGTAAGAACGGAAATTTCAAACATAGCAAGATGAATTTTATAGTTTCAAAAACTAAATGGGGCTCTAGAGGCCATGTGTCATTCCCTGCATGGATACCACGTGTGTTTCATGCTGCTTCCCACGTCTTCGTTGCAGTTTCCATCTTCCTCCGCTACTTTTTCCCCATCCCTCTGCTTTTATTCTCAATTCAACCTGGCAGGGACTACGTTGCCATGCAGCATTTTTTATGTGTAGTCATGTAGTGGCCACATGAAATAACCAACCAATGGTCAATTAAAGGGCAAATCTCCACCCTTCCTAAATTTCTTTGATTCTTGGATTATTATATTATTTTCTAGATTAAAAAAAGTATTTAACTAATTAAAAACTAATGATAATAATAATCATTTAATTTTAAAGTTTTGTATTAAGTCATACACTAAATTGGTGTAGGAGACTCCCCGATTTATATAACAAAGGACTTCCTGCATGTAAAAATTTTACTATTAAAATCTACAAAAATATACATATTCTACCCCTTTATATTTAAAACACTTAACCAAATAAAAACAAATTTAAATCATAATCCTTAATAAAAAAAATTAATTATAGAAACTAAAAAATTTCATATGCTTCCCCGGATTGTACACAATAAATGAAAATACCCTCAACTTAAAAGATACACTTTGGATGTTAATGTCATTCTTTTTAAATACAATGTTTCGATTATTCTATTAATGTGATGTGTTTTGTGTTTACTTGTCATTATAACTAAAAACGTCGCCACGTATGAAGAGAGGATTGTCCGTGACAGCTAACAAATCTCTTGGACGATCTCCACTACTAAGCACATCAAATCCATCAAAGCACATAGTGTGACTAGGTTTCTACTTTTATTTCGTTCTCTTCGAGAGCTCACAACAGCTTCAAGACTTGTTTTATGTATCAATCACATCTCCTACGGTTCCAGTGATACAAAGAGCTCCTATGACAAGTTGGTTTCTGTGAGAGCACTCAGCTCAATGGAGGAGTAGACGTCCATGGTCGGGTTTCTTTAAGAGCACTCAACTCAAATTTCAATAGAAGAGTAGTCGGTCATGGCTAGGTTTCTGTGAGCGTTTCTGAGAGATGACGAGAACGACTTTAGGGTGGATGCGGGATCGAGGCCCGATGGAGGGGGTAGAATTAGCAGTCTTCCAGGACATAAATATGTGGGAAAATGTTAACGTGATTGTCTCCGTCGTCTATGGGAATATGACTCCCCAGGGTTAGCGCATTGCCAAGTCCGTTAATTCCCCGGACAATGGCAATAAATTGGGTGCAATTCCATTCTTTGCAACTGATATCAGGTCAGTAAGACTTTTGTCCTGTAATAATGTGTTTAATTTGATGGCTGGAATCTATGTTCGTGTATTCTAGGTTCAACTTTAAATGTGGTTCAGGTTAAATTCTCCATAAATTTAAGTATTGAAAAGAGAGATGTAAAAAATAAGAAAGGGAAATCTCGTTCAGATATTAACCTTGGGAACATGCGGTCGTCCCAAATCTCCCGACTTCACAAAGAAACCAGAGATTCTCTTGATGATTCCATTGGAGGCATTGAGGCCGAGAATGCCATACTGAAGGACCGAGTCAAGGAATTGGAGGAAGCTTTGATTCCTATGCCATTGCTTGCCGGTCCTTTAGCAATAGTCATGCCTGCCACCCCTGCAGCCAAGTTAAAAGAATCCTCCAGCCTCCTCGCATCGTGTAGAGGATATGTGGAGAAGAATATCAAGAAAAGAATGGAACTCATTATTGAGGCCTGGGAAACATCACAAAGTATGGCTTCCCTTGGAACGAGGGCACATGCCTTGCATGAACATTTGCAGACAGATTTAAAAAATGAAGAACGTTTCTATTTAGACACAGTCATCCCTTTTGGCACCCATGTCAAAAACATGACAGGAATGAGAAGAAGACAAGAAGATATCCCCTCCCAAAACCAGATCACTCAATTAAATAGATGCTGGAAAGAGAAAGTGAAGAATTTGCATCTCATTGTCTAATCATGTGAACAAGTTATATCAAAGAAAGAAAAATTATCCAGAAAGATGACCGAGATAGACATAGCTAGAAAGACCAACGAGGTCTAAGACCCAAACTTAATCGTCAACTCTTTGCCCTTAACTAAGCAAGCCTTCGATAAACAAGTTGATATTTTTAAGGGGTTGTCTTTAGAAAAGTTTTACAACATCCTTGAATATGGTGAAGATGACGTGGACAACTGGCTAGTCCACTATTCGGTACAAAATGAAAAAATTGATCAGGCTCTACGTAATCTTTCTATCGATCTAAGGGAATTGGAAAATGAACTTTTCAACATAAAAATCCAGAGTGAGATCAACGTGGCCCCCTTGAGAAGATACATTGAAGAATGGATCCAAAGGGCAATGGAGCAGGTTGCCGACAAAAGGCAACAGGCGGTTGGCACGATTCCAGTAGTCGTCGACGACAGTAATAAAAAGGCATCAACAAGCAAATAGAAAAAGAGATGATATGTACCATCACTGTAATTCTATACTGATCATATCCTGCTTTGTTTATCAATCCGGTTAATCCACCTTTTTAAATAGAAATGTCTAGCCAAATAAGTATACTTTCCAATTTCTTATTTTCAAGTATTGCTCTCTACCATCGCCCACTTCTTCTTTCCATGATCCTATTTCTTGTACATATTTCTCTTATGGTCTGCGGGAGCCCCAATCCCAGTCTATATGACAAACGCATTTAAATTTCCAGGAATATGTAAGAAACAATATTATTTTTTGATATATTTCAAATAAAACTATTTTTAGCTCCTTTTATATTTATGTGCTCAGAAATTTTTATCTTCAACTATGTTGAATGTCAAGAAATTGTGTTTATTTAATTTGAATGTAACTTTATATGTGTCTTTTGTGTTTTATCTCTTTCTCATGCATAACTTTTTCTCCTACTGTGCATATAAATTTATTTGTCCTGGCACATATATAGACACACAATCCAGATGATCTATGAAAATTGTACTTAACTCTAACCAGTTGGAAGTATACGGAAATCATTATGAATGAATTTCATAAATACATTGAAGAAATAAAACATGCAAGGTAGGAACGAAAATTTCGAACATACCAAGTCACACTACTGGTAAGAACGGAAATTTCGAACATAGCAAGATGAATTATATAGTTTCAAAAACTAAATGGGGCTCTAAAGGCCATGTGTCATTTCATGCATGGATACCACGTGTGCTTCATGCTGCTTGCCACGTCTCTGTTGAAGTTTCCATCTGCCTCCGCTACTTTTTTCCCATCCCTCTACTTTTATTCTCAATTCAACCCGGCGGGGACTACGCTGCCATGCAACACTTGTTATGTGTAGTCATGTAGTGGCCACATGAAATAACCAACCAATGGTCAATTAAAGGGCAAATCTCCACCCTTCCCAAATTTCTTTGATTTTTGGATTATTAATTTATTTTCTAGATTTAAAATAAATAAATATTTAACTAATTAAAAACTAATAATAATAATCATTTAATTTAAAGTTTTGGATTAAGTCACACTAAATTGGTGTAGGAGACTCCCTGATTTATATAACAAAGGACTTCATGGAAAAATTTTACTATTAAAATCTACAAAAATGCACATATTCTACCCCTTTATATTTAAAACACTTAACCAAATAAAAACAAATTTAAATCATACTCCTTAATAAATAAATAAAATTATTAAAACTAAAAAGATTCATATGCTTCCCTGGACTATACACATTAAACCAAAATACCCTCAACTTAAAAGATACACTTGATACACTTTGGATGTTAATGTCATTCTTTTTAAATACAATGTTTCAGTTATTTTATTGATGTGATGTGTTTTGTGTTTACCTGTCATTATAACTAAAAACGTCGCTATTAATATTGGGGCGCTTAGAGGCATGAAATCCCTAGCAAGAACTAAGCCATGATCTTGCTCTCCCTCAATATCAAAGGGGTGGGGGGGCACCTAAAAGAAACCTCTTACAGAAGACTACTATCACTTACATCTCCGGACATCATTTTTCTCCAGGAAACATTGGTAGACAACAAAAAGGCCAGATTATTCCTTATTCAGTTCCATCCAAACTGGCATATTTGTTCCGTCAACTCATTGGGCACCTCAAGGGGTTTGGCAGTGGCATGGGATTCTGATCAATATACCTTATACCCCTATGTTGTTGTGGAGGTATATTATTATATGGCACTAGCTGTATCACAAATAATTGGATCAACTTACTCAACATCTATGGACCTTGTACTGACACGCAGTTTTTTTGGGAGAAGATTGAAGCAAGGGGCTAGAAAACTTGATCATTGTTGGCGATCTCAATCTCACAACCTCTTTGGGTGAAA
>ML851080.1:31504-43341 GCA_009831015.1 Picea engelmannii
TATATATATAATCTTAAAAGAGTATCCAAGCCAAAAAAATACTCTCCTCCTATGTCACCTAATAATCCATAATGTCCACTAGAAGTCATTGATGAAGTTGATCAAAACCTTTACATGGCATACAATATCTTTCTATTTATGAAAAAATATATCAAAGTCAATAAAGTCCAAAGAACCTCCATAAGTACATAAAAATATTGATGTATGACATAAATCGGTGAACCAAAAAAATTGATCTAGAAAAAAGGAATATGGAAAAATTCAAAGGAATGGTCATCCTTGAACTTTTGTACATGCCATGAAGACCATCTAATTCTCCATTTCATTCCTTACACATTTGTTGAAAAACTCGATTGAATTAAAATTTCATTAGAGGACTTGAATATCACCACATGTAAGCTTCAACTAGAAGCTTTCCAAATTATTGATACCTCACATCTAGTTTATAATCCCCATCGGGTTTATGACTTTCAAATCCGAAGAAAATAAAAAATGGAAATGAAAACAATGCACTTCTTTTCATTTCAATGAAAAATATTTGAGGAAGGGAAAGGAGATTTTTTTTTTTTAGAATTTAAAATAAAACAACAACACTCAAACCAGATTGTCAATATAATCCAAAAACAATTTCAGATCCAAAAATCACAATCGACATTCCAATGCATCTTTTTAAAAGAACTCCAAAATATGAAAAAAAGACCATGCAATGTTATTTCCTCTTTTATTTCATTTATAAAGAAAATTAAAACTAAGAATGAAAAGCTCAATCCACTCGGGATATGAAAAGATGCACAATTTTAGCAAGGTCATTATTCACAATCCAACACCAATGCAACTTTTCGAAGGAAATCCCAAAATGTTAAAGAAAAATGACCATGCAATGGAATCTTCTTCTTTGATTTCAGTTCCAATGCAAATGAAAACTAAGAATTCAAAGAACAATGAGTTGCACTATAGTTTTGGTAAGTTCCCTATTCACAAGACAATACCGATGCAATCACTTAAAAATTGATTTTTTTTTATGTGAGGCTTCTAAATCCACTTGATGAACCAAATGAGATAAGAAACACACGACTAGAGACACACAAGACAATTATAAATGCTTCGTAACCTCCCCAGGCCAAGACAACCTGATCTAAAGACAAACTGCCAAAAAACTTCCAAAAATAGACCTACATGACTCAACCATGGGTTTCTTCTAAGAAACAAGCGAACAAATTAGTGTGGCCATGGGTTGTCAATATGCAACATGTGACTGGAAATTATGGCCATGGGTTTCATAAAGGAAACTTTCAACTGGTTGTGACTATTATAAGGGACAAAAGCGACGAGGATGTAGATTCAACAAAAAATCTCAAAAACTCAACCCAAATATAAGATAATTTAGAATCACATGTACTAAAAAAAATTAACACATAGCACAGAGCCTCTATGACTTCACAAGGATGAAAAATAATCAAGAAAAATCCTAAAGAAACAAGGAAGAAAACCAAGTTGCTTCCCTAGTGGAGTCGCCAATTTTGTTTTAGAGAAACTTGTCTATAGATAGATAAGCCCTCTCACTAACCTTATTACAGTCAGTGAAAGACTGTAGGATAAACCACTATGGATTCCATCTAGATCTAATTCATACAAAAAATATATGGTAATATAGATAATAAGGAGGAATATAACTTACCTTTTCTCGATGGTTGTACAATTCTACCCTTATGAAGAATCTCCTTAGACCCAACTCGTATGCAACCTCTTATACCTGCCACTTATGCATAAGATAAACAACAACAATTTCTCAAACCTTTTGACATACAAAATATAATTGCATGCAAATATATCTCATCTAATACCTTGAGTAATACTATATATACCAAACATAAACCAAGAACATCACATTAATGATTTACACATTGTTTGGAGGGGGTAAAGAACATATATAAATATACATTGATAAAGTTAGTTACAACAAGTATAGATTACCTTGACTCACTTTCTACACTCCTTGCTCCAAGTTCCTTGTGTTCTCCCTTAGCCACCCTTTCTTCTCTATAATAAGTGAATCTACTCATTGTATCATGGCAAGAGGATAATGGCCTCTCTCTCTCTCTCTTTCTCTCTCTCTCACCTAGGATTTCAATCTCCACTTGTGCTCATGAAAAACAACCAACACTACAACAATGTGATGACAAAGGGATCTTGAATTTCTTTCCACCAATGTGAGGACTCTTAGACCAAGTGTATAAGGTGACCACTCCACAAATTGGACCTCTCTTTATAGGAATGTAGATAATATTAGAGATAGCTTCCATTCATGTGAACTAGACAAAAAAATATCATGCACAAGTTCCATGCTCGACAATGCATCATGACCAACCCATCTCTTGTTATTGTCCTTGGAATTCTCCAAATACAGAATATCGAGGGGGTGGTTGTGTGTTTTGTATTGACAACCAGTGACCGAACATGAGTTGAGTATGAGAAACATGTGAATAGCTTCTTTTCTCCCAAGAAAAAACATGACTAGGCTCAATTGTGGTGTTCTCGGGAAATTTCTTAAGTACAACTCATGATTTCAACATAACAAAATAATTAGATTCTCTTCAAGGCCTAGGGTGAAAAATACAAGTGTAACACACTTGATTCTTTGAGTCCACCATTATGTCAATCCTAAAGGTCACCAACCTCTTATTTGATTCCTTTTAGTTTCTAGTTCACCCTTGCTCTACTACCACCGAAGGTGTTCTCTCTCTCCCCATATGTAATTTGATGAGGTAGGACTTACAAATTTTATGCAAGTGATATTTGTTCTCTATCATGTAGAAAGTTTTGTCCCTTTCCCATAGGTATGGGATATTAATATTCACTACACATGTATCCATTGGTACAACTTCACATTCTACTTCATCCACATAAGCAACATTAATGGAAAACTTGATTTTTCATTTTTGAGTGATTGTGATAATAGATTTATCTTGCAACATGCTAGTGAACTTGGTTGTACTAGATCATATGATTATTGACTAATCTCATCAATTAATGATTCATAAATCAGATTACACTAAGATTCATTTTCAAACAAATCATTTGTGTTCTAATTCTTTACTTTAATATTGATTTAGAATAGTCCATTCATTTATCCACTCACCCTTGGCTATTATAATGTGGTGAAAACTATGGCTTCATCTATATTGGAGGTGTTATCTAACATTGTTTTCATTGTCTTTGCAACTGCATTATTTTCTCCTTTATTGGACTTATGCCTCTTTTGACACAATTCCAAATGAAGTTTCCAACACTTCACATACATGTACACATTTGCATCACAATGTTTGAAATTCTTATTAGGATCCCTCCTCTTTTTGGTTGTGGGTATGATCTTCTTGAGTTTCATCTTTTTAGTTTCTTCTCGGTCCTTCTTTGGTCTCCCTTTCTTGGATTCCAACTCAATATAGAGAGCCTTTTTGCTCAGCTTATCTATTATTTTCACACTAATAAGAGAAATTTCCTTTGGATATGGATAAATAAACCTCCAAGGTACTTCACCACCGCTCCATGCTCTTCCAAAGAGATACCCATTGTTGGTGTGTAGTGGGAGGACACGGGATTCAACATTAATTCACCAAAAAAACCTTAAGATATCAACCATTTTGGCATCACCCACAAGCAGGTGAAGCCTCATCCGAGGTATCTATGGGGACTACAGTAACCATGTTTTTATAGTCATGAAGGGAAATGATGCAATCATTCTAATCATTCCACTTAACATTTATTCCTTAGACCATATAACATGTGCACAGAACCATTATATAATATATTCATATAAACCATCCATTCATTAAGTGTGCACAATAACCAGAAAAGTAAAAAAACATATCACAACAAGACACAAAGACACCATATTTAATGTGGTTCACCCAAAAATGGGCTACGTCCACAACGAAAGGATTCTCATTTTATTATTCAGAATTGTTCCTTACAAAATGTGTGCATTGCACTCATACATGATATCTCAGTTCTATCGAACATGCCCTTGTTGTTCGCACATACAATGCACACTTAGCTCATTCTTACCTTCCATTAATTTTATATCAAATCTCTTTTATAACATACTCAAAATATCATATCTACCTTACCCTAAAAACCCTTTGTTGGCACGCGATTGTAAGACCCTAGGTTTAATTTATCTTAACCAATAAAACCATCCATACAAAGGCCCTTTCGGCATCACCTGCATGCAAGTGAAGTCTCACCTGAGAAATCTATTGGGGTTGCAGGAACCAAGTTTCTACTATAGTGAGGGAATGAGAGGAGATAATCTTATTCATTCTTACTTATTTGTTCTATGTGCATTATCCTGTATTTGTTCTCCTTGATTACTTAGTGAATTCAATATATATTTGCATTATGTTGCAACATAAACCATTTACTAAAACCTTCATATTATTGTGTAGTGATCATGTAAGAAACAGATCTAATCTATCATGCATAAAGAAAATATTCATGATCAATCACATAAAAGATAAGAAAACAAAATAGTTAACGTGGTTCACCAAAATTTGGGCTACATCCACAATGACTGACTTCTTTATTATTATTTTTGTAATCATATTAGGTTGTGCACTACACTTACAATAGATATATCAAGATATTTCTCTCTCCATCTTGTGTAGTCGCTATGCAGTGCAAGCCTCTCTCCCTGCAACTTCTCTCTAACACTCAGAAACAGACTCTTTCCTTATCAGCCTATTCTCTTACTCTCCTTACGATAAGTCTCTAAACACAAAACATAGAAATTTGACCCGAACAAACCAATAGGAGAGAACCCAGGACTAGACATGAGAACCCCTAATTTTCCCATCTCATTACATATTTGTACATAAATTCAAAGGCTTAAAATCCTACTTTTCATATCCCAAAATTCCAATTACATCTTATTCTAACTCATGACAACTCGTGTTGACTTATTGTTCAGGATTCTTTTTCCTTATTTTACATATGCATTCTTCTTTTTCACTTCGACTGTTGTTTCTCCTACTTTTACGCATCTTTCTGTTTTTGGCATGTCAAACTGTTATCCTTCATTTTCACCCGCTTTCTTCTCTTGCTTTATTCTCTACTTTATTCTCTACTTTATTCTCTGTTAAGTATATTCTTACTATGCAATGCACTCCTGCATGTGCCTCTATTGTGAACTCCCAAGCCTGAATGTTCCTTTATTGTGCACTTTGCTCCTACCTTGTCTTCTTTATTTTGTTGTTGCGCATATCCTCTATACTTAGGATTTTCATGAAAACTCTATCCAAAATGCCTGTCCAACAGGCCCCCAACACTCATGTGTGGCTCATCCCGAGCCACTCAAGCCGATTGCATGCCCCTCCATGCTTCTATGAATTTTTGGGAGGTGTCATTTACTATCGCAACTTTATTTATTATTTCTTCCTTTGTTTCCAAAATTCCTTCAACACCCTGTTGATCTGAAAACAGGCGAGTACTTACTCTACACAAGTTTTCAATCGAGAATCATTTTCTAACGAACTATTTGCATAAGGATTAAAGGGCATATGAGTCCATTAGTAACCATGCTTTTAAACAATAATGCATAACACACATGAACTCAAAATGGAATAAAGCACATGAAAAAAACAAGAGAGAGACAACCGATGTTGATAACAGAGTTCACCCCTCCTGGGCTACGTCTCCGAACCCACTTCAATTGGAATATGGATCGCTTTCATTCTTTTTTCAAAATATGTTGGGACCTTCTCATAAGTGATTACATAAGATATGCCTTCCCTTCAATAAGGATTCAAGAAGACTACTCACACTCATATCTCTCCATACATCAAGAAGGATAATTCCTTACATGAATAAGTATTTCAATACTTAGGAGTAGTAGCACTATGGTTCTCTAACGCCACTCATTAATTCCTCATTACTCTCCCTCCTTACATAGGGCTCACATAAGGCATTATATAGTTTTTCCTCACTCACTCTTAAAAAAAAGCATTAATTCCAAGATCCACAATAAGAGGATCTAATTACAAAAGAGGAAAAACAATATCCATAAATGTAGGATCTCAAACTATCTTCAAGTACATAATGGAAAAAGTCTCAAAACCACCCAAATACTCTTCAACCATGCCCTTGATTCTCTCAACCTAATAGTGAGAAAATTGATTCTCTCAGGTGGTTTCTCACACAAAAGCCAATTTCCATAATTAGAATTTTAATGAAAAATACGTGAGTCTAATTCCCTCACAAGTATTAATCATTTTTACATCAAAAAAATAATAATGTATGAGTTTTTTTCAAAATATCATAAAGCATAATTAAATGCATGAGCATATCATAAAATCATTAAAAATGCATGAGACCCTTTTCTCACAAAGCATTAATGCATGAGAAAATAAAACTCAAAAACACATAAGTTCTCTCTTTCACCACTTTGTCACCAATTTCAACTCAACATGGCTAGCAAAGTAAAATTCCTTCACATGTGTGGAGATCCTTCCTGATCACGCCTCCCCAAAAAAGAATATTTTGGTCTCCAAATGTATCAACTTTATCTCTATGCAAATGTCTTCAAAAGGAACATTCCTTCAAGACTCCTTCACCCACGTACTTCAGAATCAAAATCTGGATTACAATATTTGGAGTGTCTTACTTGCCAAGAGTTATAAGGTACTCATTGGTCAAGGTTACAATGAATGCCAAAATGTCTTATGAAAATTGCCTCATTCAACTGATTACATCTGATGATTACAAAGAAGCCAATTAAGGCTTAGGAACAAAATAAAATGCCTCTCACTCTCTTCCTCACTTTAGAGTGGCTAAAAACCCTTTATAAAACTTCCAACAATGCTTTTGATGGCTATGTATCGGGACCAATTGTACATAACTGATCACACTCACCATAAACTATACAATAATCATTCCATAAAAATAACCACAGTGAAATACGCATATGAAAGGAGGATTTGATCATCAACAATGGAAGCAACATCAAGGAGAGTTGGATCTGGAAATGCATTGAAAATATGAAGCCATTACCTATGCCATGTGACCGAAAATGAGCCCCTTATCTTTGGCTAGGTAGTCATCGCCCCACAATTCCAGAATAAACAACAATCTTCTTGATTTCAGCATTGTCTTGCTGCAACTACTTCATTGAAGTTCGGGTTAGTTCCCACAAAATCCGATAATAACACAAATTTTGCCACTTTTCTACATGAGAGATTTGACACGATTTTGTTTTATTTTTCAACAATATTGAAATAAAAACCAAAGTTTTAATAGTCAACTTTACCAAATATTTTAGTGCGCCATGTGTCCTTGTTGCAACTGGTGCTTGGAATATGGACCCTTAATGTTTTGGAATGGCAGAGGCCCCTTGCGCTGCCTTCATCCGAACTCCAACCAACGAACTATATAGTCCTCCAAACTATCGAAAATGACGGAGCAATAGTCCACAGTCTTCTCCAATGGCTCGTCTTTTCAACTAGAAATAATTCAAGAGGTACTTCAACATTTTGATCCATATTTCATAGCGCACTTTTCCTTTTGGAATTCAGAACTTTATGTCTGGCTCTTGATTCTTGTGCTATATAATGGCACGTGTGACCTGCAACAACCAAGTCTCGACGCTTAAATAAATCTGATTAATAAGTCTCGTCTCTCTCGAGACTTCCCATCAATCAATTCACCACCTTGTGGCACTTTATTGGCAGTCTCAGGCAATGATCAACATCTTTTCCCATCTTCCATGTTCATGAATCGAACGGTCTTCATATCTCCACATGTTGCAATAGTACTGTCCATCCTCGAAGAAGTTCCAATCCGCCAATTAGAAACAAATCTCTTCATCTATTTGGTTGTGTTCCTCTAAAAAAAGTTGATCACTTTAATGTACATAAGAGCCAAGGGAAACAAAGATATCAGAAAATGATGTGGAGGACAGGATATTATGGACAATGCCAAAGAGAGGAAACCTCGATCTCAGATGGAATCAAATTCGATATGTTGATATATAGAGATGATAAATCTGAAGGGTTATACTACCATCTCCACCGTCACTATCAGGACCGGAATATCTATGTATGGTACACCCAGAATATCATTTTCCCCGTTCTTCGCATCAACCATAGTGCCAACTGTCTCAAAAATATCTCTGAAGATCCATGCAACTCAACAAACATTAAGAAAATATTTGAGGAAGCGGGATACAAATCATGAAGGTAAATCCGATCGTTGGGTGAAAACTGCTAATAAGAGATATTTCTCAGTTTATTTTGTTGTGAGAGATGTAACTGTGTTGACGAATCTTTGCAGTGATTTGTGTAACCTCCATGACAAAAACACATGGTTCAAGCAACGTCTCCAAAATATTCAGCGTCCTATCCATATCTTCGAGCTATAATGCTGACAAATTGCAATTCCTTTGTAACTTCATTAATGGTGGCATCCCTTGTCTATTATTCTACAAACCACCCATTTCCAAGCCACCACTGGATTTCTGTGGGGTCGCCAAATCCAAAAAAACTACACCAAAATTAAACATATCGCTCCTTTTCAGTGAGCTAGCAATTTATGTATTGGATTGTCGAGTCAAGCAACATGTTATCGCACAATGTGTTGTTATGGATGAAGAGAGAAAAATAATCATGATGAAGGTAAGCCAATACACGAGCTATTCTTTCTATGATCTCCCACTGATTGCGCCACTACAAATTCTCAAGATTTTGGGCACACTCATTGCATGAACTGTCTCGTAAGTGCAATCGTCACAAAACATTCTCGTGCCGAGTCTGATCGACACGATTCAAGCGGCGTTGGAATCGTTTCGACGAGTTTTTCAATATAGTATAGTTAGTTCCAGAACTCGAGACATAACATTTTCTTCATTAGGGAGGATACCTGCCCCCATATAACTCGAAAATTTGCAAAAACATCATCAACTTCTTACCCAACCGGAACCAAGCACTTTCTTCTTGTAATCGTGCTTTTATAATGGTTTACGGAGCCTCCTTCTTCACAACATCCTCTTTGGATGGTTTGGCCTCATTATGAGTCATTTCTTGCATTTTTGGTGCTTGTTTAGTTGTTCCATCTGCTACCTCGGTCTTTGTACCAAGGTTATCGACCTTCCATGGATCAGAGAAATCCAAAGAAGGGTGGAATCTCATTACACAAATGACAACTTCATAATGGTTACAATTTAACCTAAGTCTTTCCTTTGAGTTCGACATCTCAGAAATCTGTTACAGGGTTTCATGGCGAATTCATGCGAGGTCTCCAGCATCAAGTGTGGCATGAGATTCAAGTGCTCATTCATAACTTGACATGTTACGGTGAAACCCATGCTTATTTTTGCACATCCAAATGTGACCATCAACAATAATCGCTGCAAGATCATCGAACATGAACATATCTGAACTGAGACCGATATTTGGTATTTAGTTTTGCAAATATGCTACCCATTTCTGAGTAAACCAGGCTAATGTATTTTCCTTCCTTTGTTGCGTTTCTTAAGGGACTCGAGTAGGAACATTGATCACAAGATCTTTCATCACCCTTTGTGGAGCCTCTTTCTTGGTGTATGCTTCCACATATTTCTTGTTATGTGTGTGACGAAGCTCAGGATGAAGCTTCCAACACTTCTTTTCTTATCCCAATGACCACTTATATTACAATGGTTGCAATAATTTATTTGTTTTCCCTTTAATAGAATCTTCTTGTCACAAGGACTTGAAAGAGTTTCATTTTGCTTTATCGCACTTCCAGTGGATGTGCTTGTCTTCATTACCCAAGTTTTATTCTTGTGATTTTTGGCTACATTACGGTTAGAAGATCGAGTGCAATAATACATATTGCAAGAATCATGCTTCTTAAAATTAAAGAAAGAATTTGACTAAACATGACCTTTATACTATCTAGGATTATCCTTGTTGTAGATTTTATGAGGACTAGGACTAGATGATTTGACTCCTCTCTTGGAATCCAATGATGTAGAAATGGTTTTTGAAGTGGCTCTTGCTTCAGGGGACTTTGAACACTCTCCAATATCCTCTTGACCATATCCCAAAACTACAAATATTGGTCTTTGTACCACCTTTAATTGTTGAGTGACTCCTTGGCCATTAATGCCAAGTCCACCTCCTTTGTATCCCATCTTCATGAGGAGTTTCATCCCAATGTTAGTTTCATACTAAAAATAAATTGAACATGAAGAAACATCATATACCTCGGTTTGATTTTGTGCATTCACGGTAGAAGTCTCTTTGTCCTCCATTCTTTCACCATGCTGCAACTTAAATCCAAGAGATCATCCTTGGTGTGCAATTCGAGCTGCAATTCTTCAATAATTCCATTGAGGACTTCTCCATGAAGTTGAGATCTCTCTTAAAGCTCTTGCTTCTCTTCTTCTGCAACCTGCAAAAGTCTCCTCAACTCTGTGTATTCATCTTGACTGTTGTGATTTATCTCTTCTAATTCTTTAAGTCTTTCTGCTTGCTTCGCTCCTTTTCCCATCCTACATAGTAGTCAACCTACTCTGATACCACTTGATCTGAAAACATGCGAGTACTCAATCTACACAAGTTTTCAATCGAGAATCGATTTCTAACGAATTATTTGCATAAGGATTAAAGGGAATATGAGTCCATT
Source organism: Picea engelmannii (assembly GCA_009831015.1). NCBI lineage: Eukaryota > Viridiplantae > Streptophyta > Pinopsida > Pinales > Pinaceae > Picea > Picea engelmannii. Next base: position 42,161 of record ML851080.1, read on the forward strand.
ATTAACCATGCTTTTAAACAATAATGCATACCACACATGAACTCAAAATGGAATAAATCACATGGAAAAAACAAGAAAGAGACAACCAATGTTGATAACGGAGTTTTCCCCTCCTAGGCTACATCTCCGAACCCGCTTCAATTGGAATATGGATCGCTTTCATTCCTTCTTCAAAATATGTTGGGACCTTCTCATAAGTGATTACATAAGAGATGCCTTCCCTTCAATGAGGATTCAAGAAGACTACTCACACTCATATCTCTCCATACATTAAGAAGGATAATTCCTTACATGAATAAGTCTCTCAATACTTGGGAGTAGTAGCACTATGGCTCCCTAACTCTTCTAATTAATTCCTCATTACTCTCCCTCCTTAAATAGGGCTCACATAAGGCATTATATAGTTTTTTCTCACTCACTCTTAAAAAAAAAAGCATCTATTCCTAGATCCACAATAATAGGATCTAATTACAAAAGAGGAAAAACAAGATCAATAAATGTAGGATCTCAAAACCAAGAACATAATGGGAAAAGTCTCAAAACCACCCAAAGACTCTTCAACCATACCCTTGATTCTCTCAATCTAATAGTGAGAAAAATGGAAAATTGGTGTGAGGTGGTTTCTCACATAAAAACCAATTTCCATAATTAGAATTTTAATGAAAAATACGTGAGTGTAATTCCCTCACAAGTGTTAACCATTTTTACATCAAAAAAATAATAATGTATGAGTTTTTTTCAAAAGATCATAAAGCATAATTAAATGCATGGGTATCTCATAAAAGCATTAAAAATGCATGAGACATTTTTCTCACAAAGCATTAATGCATGAGAAAATAAAACTCAAAAACACATTTAAGTTCACCCTTTCACCACTTTGTCACCAATTTCAACTCAACATGGCAAGCAAAGTAAAAGTCCTTCTCATGTGTGGAGATCCTCCCGGATCACCCACGCAGTCAGAGCTGTGAGCTTTTCTTTTGTTTCGTGTGTTGCTTGTTTCACTTTTCCCTATGCAGTTTCTAGTTCTCCCATCACCCTTAGTGCCTCATCTTGCATCGGTCCCAATCGTTGCTGAAGGATCTTCTACTAGTCCCATATCCTTTTGATTTCCTCATATGACTACCTTTGTGCCAAAATGGTCAACATTCATTCTGTAGGTGGGAGAGTTATTATACTCT
>ML851081.1:12411-35128 GCA_009831015.1 Picea engelmannii
TCAAAGCTATATGAAGCCTTCAGAGAAAACCAGTGTGTAAGAACGAAGTACATTTGAAATCAAACATTACATTATCCGTGATGAAGTCCAGAAAGGAGAAAGTGGTTCTCCAATACATATCTCCACAGATGAGCAAATAAGCAGACATTTTGGTAAAGCTGATGTCCAAGATGAAAGAGTTTGCATACGCAAGCTGGAGCTCGTGGAGACGACTTCCTGATTGAAAAAGGAAGAGATGACTCTCAGGTTGAGAGGGAGCACTGATGTGTTATTGATTGATGGACAGTCATTTTTCAGTTCAAAATGGTCCAGGACGACCAGTTCCTTTCCAGTTCGGAAAGTGGTTTGAGATTTCTGACGGACAAGCATTTTCCAGTTCGGAAAATGGTCCAGATAGAACAGTCATTTTCGTAATGAAAATGGTTCGATGGATTGTTGATGTACCATAGACAACGATTTCCCATTGTGGTTAACATGGGGAATGGTCTAGGGCAGTCTCTCTTCTTGAGGGTTACTCAAGAAGACTGGCCCGCCTTGCCGGACAGCGATTTCCCATTGTGGTTAACATCTTGAATGGTCCGTTTTGGAGGTTGGTGCAGGACAGTCATTTCCTTTGGAAATGGTCTGGACAGTCATTCCTTAGGGCAGATTCATTCTCTCTAGGTTGCACTTTGTTTAGTGCCGGAGGAATGGTCCAGGTTCAGCAATCAGGGACAAACATTCCTTAGGGCAAACTCATTCTCTCCAAGTTACAGTTTGTCTAGTGTCGGAGGAATGGCCCAGGGTGGGGAATGGTCCAAGCTCAGAAATCAGGACAGTTATTCTTCCTTTCTTGAGAAGAATAGTCCAGATACCTCATCATTGATGTTTGACCTTCTGAGGGCAGATGCTCTTCCAAATCTCACAGATGTGAGTGGAAGAATGGCCCAAAAGATTCAGTTTATATCATAACATTGTTTCTGTGCAGGTTGATATCAGATGATTGTTATGAAGACTGTATGTTTCTAGACAATAGATGTATACTACTGTGGTGGGATGTGTTCCACTGTTTGTGACTATACGTCACTAATCAAGTATCTGTGTGCTACTTAGTGTGGTAGTGTACCACTGGATTGTAGTTGTGTACTACTATGGATAGACACAGTTGTGTTCTACTGAATGATATTGTTCCAATTGCCCTGAGGATTATCAGTAGTGTTGGAAATGATTATCAGCTAGATGGATGATCAATGGACAAAGATTTCCCATACGGAAAAATGGTTCAGGACATTTATTCTTCCAGGACATATATCTGGATTGGAAGAATGGTTCTCGTGTCACTCTATGGAGTGAGTGACTTATCCAGCATCATGTCTGATTACTCAGATGGAGTATGGTTTCAAGAGATGATGCAGTTGATGACATTGATAGTGATGATGGTGCTCATGAACTAATCATAAGATAGTCTATACGACTATGTTGATGCTACCGAGTGAATGGTATGTTTGTGCTCAAGACCATTACCTGTAATACCTCCCTAGCTAGGAGGGAGTGTTGATATTATGGTAGTTGCGGGAGGTATTCACCTCCACGTGTAAACCTAATGAGAATAGAATATTCTGGGAAGCAAGAAGAAACCCTAACGAGTTGGCTAATAACCCTAGAAGACAAGTCGGCTCAAGAGGATAATTTGTATTAAGTTATTAGCCTACAAGAGAAGAAGTCGGCCAGAAGAAATATTATATACTAAGTAAATAGACACCCAGAATGAGAAGTCGGCCCAGGCAGTTAGCCAAAATTACTATAAATACAGGAGGCCAGTCTTCATTCTGGTAGGCATTCTTAGAACTGCAGAGCTCACTTGTGCGCACTGCAGTTAGCCAGTTTGTGCGCAAGTTTGGAGGAGAAGTTGTCGTTGCAACTGCTGCAACTAGCAGATTACGTTTTGGCTTGGACTATCTCTTGGTTATGGTTTGGACTATCTGATCAGCTCTTGTTTGGTGCGCTATCCTTGGGGAAAAGTGTGTTACCCTTTGTTTGGCTCTCTAGCCTAGGGTTTGCTTCCGGAGTGATTCTCTGTCAAGGTTAAGGTGCTCGGAGGGTGGCTTCGGCCTATGGTTGGGTGACAATAGTGATATTGTCGATGGCAAAACGAGCACATCCATTATATTCTAACACAAACTGCTTCTGCTGTGTTCTTTTCCGTCTTCGTCACAGGTCATTGAGATGCATAACGGCCCATCATATGGCACTTGAAACATTTCACCAGTTAAATCTTTCTTCCCATGCTTTGATGAATATGAATGTTCTTTGTGACCCTTCTTGGGTCCTCCTTTCTTTCCTCCTTTCCTCACCTTATCAATGAGGGCTTGTTTCAGGATCTCATTATTTTTAGTTGCAATCGCTGCTCTCCTTGTCTCCTCTTGGATGAAAGCATCCCAAAGCTGTTCAAAGCTAGGCATGTGCTCAATGGTAGTTCTTAGAAACATATAATCTATTGGAACTAGACACTGCCTAACAGTGCCGAAACTTTATTAAAGGAACAAATTTTTCAAAATTTGAAATGCAAAGAATCTCCAGACAGTTTCTAAGATAGAAACGGAGATAAATACACAGCCTGCAATTTGTTGGAACACTATGTATGCGCCACCATCATAAGCATTTATTGTAACGAGTAAATTTACAATTCATAAATGATTTTGGACATCAAGAATGCAATTATGCTAAAAAGAAAATTAGAGTACATAGTATATACCTTTGATGCTTCATTGCCTGCAAGAAGATCTATCAGTGTTTGAACAACATCCAAACTCAATTGCTCTCCAAGTCCCTCTACAAAGTTCCCATTTAACAATGTAACAATGTGCAGAAAGCATTCTCCATCACGAAATAGAGCCTGATAATACTGGGTCCAATGAAAATATTTATAAGCATAATATCAATTTATAAACAGGGATATCTAAGTTATTCCACCGAGACAAATTGCTGTAAAAATGTATTTATCACTTTCTAAACTGACAGCATTGAGTCTGACAATATCAAGACAACATAATTAAAAATTTAGGGCCAGAATAAAGATAGCAAAAAAACTGAAAATACACATTACAAACTCACAGTCAGATCCGTTCGCAGTACATCTCGCACACCTGCCAGCAAGTCTGCAGTGACGGTTTTTGCAACTTGCCAATCTGATTCTTTTGTACGAGGAAATGTTTCAAAATATTCAAAATACTTGAAACATAATCCTAACTTTGCGTCTTGATCTTTTTCAGATAATGGAGGTAACTGTGTGCCATTAATTAAACCAGTCAAGTGTCTGTTCCATAGTTTTATATATCAAGTAACCATGAAGGAATGAAATACCTTTATAACAGAAAGTCCAAAATGCATTATACCTTTATTAAGTCAAGGATATGTCTCAACGCAAATTTTCTTGAATGATCTTCCCATAACAAGTTGAACAAATTATCCACCGTTGTAGAGTTATACAAAGCCAAAACTTTTGCTTCCTCTGATACAGAAAAATATTCTGCAAATAAGGCAAAGACAGCTTCCATGCATCGACTCCAAATTTCATCATTGGAGACCTCGCTGAATCTTTCTACCTCTTCCATGCTCTCCATGAGATTCTTGTTGTTAGAAGACACAGCTAAATTGACTGTTTCTGCAAAGCCCTGCATCTGTCTATAGATTACTTCTGAAAATCGTATCGTTGCATCCAAATGCTTGAAAGAAGCAACAGTTGGGTCTGTTGCAAGTTGTAGGATACGGTGAAGACTTTTAACTAGCATGGTTGCAATTTGGGGAAGACAAGCACAGCGCTCAAAAGCATCCATTAAGGCTGAACACTCAGGCTGCAGGATGAAATGCACATTAAAAGCCCAGTGATAAAACATCAGTGCAACCATGGAGCATCACAAGTAAAGAAACAAAATAAAACAAAATGGTAGAACTGCCACTTTCTAAATCTATAATCACGCGAGAATAGCAATTCATTAAATGCATAACTCTTTTTATCCAAAGACTTGTAGGCCCTGTTACAACAAAATCTAGCACCCACAAAGTGTAAAGTCCCAAGCACCAAGGTGATAACTTTGTATAACTCAGAAAGGCTACCCACTGTCACCTCAGTAGCTCTTCCTCTCTCTTTAGGTTGACTCTTCTCCAACACAAGGGGGGTATTCATAAGTACGATTGCTAAGGCTATGGGGTAGAGGCCTAGGTGACTCTTGAAGAATAAGCCTTAACAAAACAAGTGGTTGTAGAATAGGTGGATAAATGAATGGTGTGAGAACAAAAGATGATGGAAAACCCCAAGACTAGTGCCTACCCAATCTTGGGCAAAATGGAATCAAAGAGGCATGGATCTAAGAGGGTGAATGCATGAGTGTGTAAGACAAACAAGGATTGCTACACATGCCACAAATCAGCCTTAGCTTGCTGAAAACTATTGCAGACAATTCACCTTGGAGAGCTAGGAGTGCTACTCTAAAACAATGTTATGAAGGTTATGTTATAATATTTCAAGCAACAACCTAGTTTGTTAGATGCAAACTTAATATAACAACAACGAACATAAGAGGAATTAAATCTTTGCATTACGTTATCCAAATGGTAGATACTCCATTACAAGGCCTTCAAAACAAGTTACAAGGGTTTTCCTTCAATAATAAACAACATGTGAAAGAATTGCAAACATAGAGCCTCAAATAAAGTAGAGTCGATGCCTCCAATCTTCCATTATCTCTTCAAGAATATGATGTATGATGTAGCCCAAGGGGAGACCTCCTCAATCTCCAAATTCCCAACCCTTACAAATGGAGACAAAGCTCCTCTTTATAGAGTGAGTCTCGTCTCTCTTACAATAAAATACATTATTTGCTAACTAAATCCATGACAAGTCAAAGAAATAATATAATAATGGAGTAGTTAGATCCCTCCTCAATCAATGGTTGACCATATCAAATGGTCTGTGGACACTAGCCTCTCCAAGAGAGCTCGTCCCATCCAAAAATAGAGAATAGTATGCAAGATTTCCTCAAAGAGAGAGAGCGCACCACTAAAATAAGCCTTTTACCATGTCAAAATGCTATATTGGTCCAGACTCCACATGCAATGTACCCTCCAAGGTGCTAGATCAACAATACATAAAATAATCCAAGGCATGGGAGGATGTGCTCCAAGGTCCACCTAGAAAGGCTCACTAAGTGTTCCCTCCAAGATGCATGAGTGAGAAAACAATAAAATACTTCTCCTAAGAGAATGCTCCATAACCACTATCCCAAAAATAGCAAGTGGTCCACAAGATGCATTCATGCATATACAATAGAATAATGCTCTTCAAGTAACCACTTCCATGAGACTAGTCAACAAATGATAAAATATTGAAGTGGTTACAACCTCCAATATGCAAGGCTTCATAAAATAATAAAATATACTAATCCATATGTGCACCGTCCAAGAAGGATGAGTGAGAAAATAATAAAATAATCTCCCTAGGAGAATACTCCAAAACCTCCTCCCAAAAATAGCAAAGTGGTCCATAAGGTACATGAACATGTGTGCAACAAATATCCTCCATGAAGCACATGTGGGTTTCATGAGTGACACGTCCCATCATCACATGTCAACAAGGTGTGGAAAGGTGTGCAAGAACCAAGTCAACAAGTAACTCCTTCCCACATGTGCACCCAAAGTAGGTCGCTCCAACTAACTCCATAGGAAAGTATGCAAAGTGCCAAATAGGTGGAGCTCTTCACATGCATGATAGGTCAAAGGTCTTGGCACCTTCAACAACTTCCCAAAAATAGAAAAGTGCTACCTCCAATGTGCAATCATCTCATCCCATTATTGACAAAATCAACTCCTCCAAATAATCATAAAATATGCTCTGAGGTGTTACAACTCAAAACCTATGCAAGTGGGCAAGATAAGAACCCAACGAATTCTCTCCAATGTGAAACCACCTCAACCCTGTTACTTTTGACCAAATCAACTCCCAAACAAGATACTTCAAGGTGATTACAACTCATCAAATAATGTGCCAAGACGATGTGTTTTGCAAGACCATCAATCGACTTACCAAAACCATGTGCACAGGAAAAATGCACCTTTGAGAAGTGTGCCATCCTCTCCCAAAATAGTAATATATTACATCCCTACCTTGGAATTTGTGCTAAAAAGAGTACTCCGCATAAAAGCCTCAACCCACCTCCAAGTGTGAAAGGATGCAACAAACATAAATATATAAAATATATAGATATAAATAAATAATAATTAATACATCATAATGAAAAGACATGTCTATTAATGAAAGGGCACCCCTACGTGGGTATATATAGCCCTCATTGTCATTGTAATCAATCATCTCATTCTTATACATTTTACTCAATATAATATTATTTCATCCTAAATGGATTACCTTATTCTATCCTACTTAAATCGAATATTCTTATAATTGTCAAACAAGTTTGTTTGTCATAGTGGTATGAGAGCTTCGTTCATGATCCCGGCCTTTGGCCATTAGAGCTCGGCCAAAAATTTGTTGCCCTTGGCAACATCATTTCCGACCCTTGGCCACACAATTATCAACCGAAGTTTCTCTAAATTTTTTGGTCTTTGACCACAATCTGACCTTTGGTCACAAAAAAAAAAAATCGCTGCAGATTTAAGAAAAGATAAGAACCAGATATCAAGAAAATAAAAGGAAGATGAATTCTATTCATTCCAAATTTAAAAAGGAAAAAAAAATATTTAATATATATAAATAATTAGAGGAAAAAGACCAAAGAGAGCACGATTCGTATTGTGCAGTTCAGTCAATCACCATCAGTACAGTGGCACAATGATTTCAGTTGGTTGTACCACATTATGTACCAATCATTAAATTAAGCGTTGTACAGTCGTACACCATCGTACCACAATTATTGTATTCTGTACAGGAATCGAATATTTTTTGTTGTTTCATGCATAAGCAGTGGTCTCAATTTCGTACAGTCGTGAATTTGAGTAGCCATCAATCTTTATGTACAGCCACCTCCAGCCATACAGCCGCCTTTTATCCCTACTGTATTGTGCGATTTCACTTCGTTACACCCACTCGTACCAGCCTCCACTCATACCAGCCTCCATACCGTCATCATACTCGTACCATCGTCATACGGTTGCATCCGTACAATTTGTACAGTCGCGCCCATAAACATCTGTATTGTTATCGTTCCTACAATCTCCGGTGAAAAATTCTAAGTTCGTACTGTTACTATACAATATTGTTTCATTCCACTCTATATTGTCTCTATACCACCTTGTCCTCTGTTCCATACGGTCATCAATTTAAAAGTTGACCCCTCGAGTAAAAAGCGGTGACCTTGGATATATTAAAGGCGTGGCTTTTTATATTAAAAGTTAAGTTAAAAGCACTTTAGCAGTATCGACTAAATTTTATAAAAGAAAAAAGGTGGTTAACAAAAGGCTATTAATAAAATATCAAAGTTTAAATATTAAGATATCTTCTAATATTATAAAAAGGGATATTAAGAAGTTGATATAGACTCTAAAGCATTGCCTTATATCAAGAAGGTGAAGATTATATCTAAAGAGATTATTAAAGAAATTATAAGATTTAGAAGCAAGATTGGGACCCCACACCTAGTACATCCACTTTAATTATCAAAGGAGTTTATAAGCTTCATATTCAAGAAATTATTTATCATAAATATCAACGGAAGCCAAAATGGATTCTAATAAAATGAAGGAAGATTGTTTTATGAAGATTGTCCAATCATATGTTACCTTTTTTCTACATTAAAGGGGAGTATTCAAGGAAGAGAGGTTAACATTATTATCAACTTGGACTACGATGAAAATTACATTAATATTGATTTGGAAAATCAATTATTAATTCCAGAGCCGAATATAATTGAAAAAAAATATATATTTTTCGAATTAAGGAGTTACAGTGAAAATTGATGAATATGAATATATATCTCAATTCTTTGTTACAACTATGTATAAAGAAGAAATCGACATCATTATCAAGCTACCCTAGTTTTAAAATCTAGGTACCTTCATCTTGTTTATGTTTTGGTAGTTGCCGGAGGTATTCCCTCCTGGACAACTTTTCTTAGAGAAGAAGAAGATTACAGAAGTCAAAGGAAGACCATTGAACAGTTGAAGAACACCTTGGAAAAGAATAAAGTGAAATAGAAGCCCACAGAAGAGAAGCCATCCCACAAGAAATAATTAAAGTGGAAATATAATTTCCAGGAAGAGAAGTCGGGCCATAGAAATAACAAAGTAAATATGAAGATCCAGAATAAGTCGGCCCCAGGCAAGTGCCCAGATTAGTATAAATAAAGGGTTGGATCATTTCATTTGTACAAACACAGTTCTCCATATGCAGTGTGCACTAGGAAACTAGCAGCTGCAGTTGTGGCAGTTTTGCTATATCTGGGTTTTGGTTCTCTTGGAGAGTGCGCCCCACTTGGGGTAAGATATTCTTGGTGGCTCTTGGTGGCTCTTGGTGATCTCTCTTGTGTGCTAACTCTAGAAGAGTTGCGCTAAGGTTGTGTGGTGTTGCCCAGTTGCTTCATGCCAGTTACAGTTGCAGTTGCAATTACCAGTTGACAGATGTGCAAGTTTTGTGGTGTGCTATCTTGCTCTATTGATGCACCTATCTTGTGCCAGTTATGTGGTGCTCCTCAATTGTCTACCCTCGCTAGAGTTTGACAAGAAGAAGAGATAAATTTTTGTTATCAAGGTTTCTTCATTGTGAGTTTGCTCTTGTGAATAGAGCTTGTTCATGGTTGTATTGGAATATTCTCTCTAAGAAAAGTTGGTTGGTTTTTTCCCCAAGTTTGGGTTTTCCCAGGATAAATATTTGTGTCTTCTTGTGCTTGTTTATCTACTTAAAAGTGTTGATGAATGCAGCTATGGGAGACATCCTCCAGCTTACAAACCTGTGAGATGTGGAACATAGCAGCTATGTGAGTCTTTCTCTCAGCTTACAAACCTGAGAGAAAGCCCCTATGAAGGGTTCGTGGTTCCTGCCTGGGACAGAGTTGGGAACGTAGAGATGACCTCCTCCATGACGTGAGTGAGAAGAACTCCAGATGATTATCCGATGTAAAAGCGATCTGTTGAGTTAGGACGTGCTTGTGGCTAAGCACAAGGTGAACGTGGGAAATCCCAAAAGTGTGGGCACATCATCATGTGAACAGAAATGAAGATGATGTGATGGTCTCCTCTGAGCAGCAGAGTTGACAAGAAGACTCCAGATGATTCTCCTGTTGGTGGCAGTGGGAAAGCAGATCTGTAGAGTGGATGTGCATGTGGACGAGCACAGGTGAACGTGTGAAGGCCTGGTTCATCTGTGTAATGCAGTGAATCAGGTCCATGGCATCCCTATGGATGTGCCCCTAGTGGATGAGAACTAGTGGGTGTATCAGATCCTTTGCTATATATTGTTCAAGAGTCAGACCTACCTGTAACCCTAGTTATTATGTAAAGGGTACAGGTCGGCCCCACCTTAATATGTTTAATGAGAAATGTAAAAGATAATTAATATTAATGTTAATTATTATAATAATAAATAAATAATATATCTAAGTGAGGTTGGCCCTATTGTGCCATTAATATAAGTAAAAGGAAATCTTTCATTGTAGACACACACACACACACTCTTGTGAGTTTTGGAAATTTCAACAAGTACACTTCTTGGTCAAAGTTGCACACCTCTCTTGGGCGCTAGAATTCTAGGGTTTGGTGCACCCTCTTGTGTGCTAGGATATTCTTGGTAGTAAAGATCTTTCTCTTGAAAAGTATAGCAAAGGATTTGGTTGGGTTTTTCTCCATTATTGAGAAGGGTTTCCCAGGATACATTTTGTGTTCTTGTGCATAGTGCTTCTTCATGTGATCTTGGTTGTTGCAGCATTTATGGTTATGGTTAATTGTTAAAATGTAATGAACTTCATGCTTAACCTAATGCTTATAGAAAATCAACAAAAAGAAGATCAAAATGTTATGGTAAATCTAATGTTAACAAAACTAATGAAAATCTAACATGGGATCAGAGTGGGTTTCCTTCTGAACAGTCTAACCAATGGAAGGAAGATCGTGAGAATCGCCACATTGTTGAAATTTGTCATTCCATAGTTTTCTTTTGTCAAGCTCATTGAGCACTTATTATAAAGTTGATTGGGACAAATTTTAGCATAGATTAGCTCGCCTTGCCCTAGCGCACTTGTTGCATCTTTTAGATTGACTTTCCGTCAAAGTTGAATTTTTAGGGTTTTAGGCTTGTTGACATTTTCCTGGACATTGAACCTTCTGATTCAGATTTCTAACCTTTTCTTGTTGATGTAATGTCTCAGATTAGAAGACAAAGTTGGATGGTGCACTCGTATATAAAATGCGAGAGTTTGCAAGAGACGTACACTTGGAAAAAGGACATTTATCCAAGCAGTGACAGTAGATCCAAAGGGATCTTAAATCTAGTGCACTCAGAGGAAGCCCAAGAGTTGAAAGCAGCAATGACGATGTCTTCTACAGTATATAACAACTCAAATGGGACAACAGCAGCTAGACTCCAGGTTTTCATATCGGGTTTGATATTTTATTACTGCAACTTAAGTAAGAGTTGTATCTAGAATAGCAATCTTTAGAATTCTATTACTGCTATTACTATCAAATGTTTAGTGACACTTGAATATTGTTAGTACAATGATCATCATGTACTAATGATGCATTTATTTACAAAATGAAACTGATCTCTTCTAGGAGATGTTCTTGGTTGTTGACTTTGTCCGAGGCAGGTTATCTTGTAAATTCCATGGAGGTTACCATGGAGATGTTGTTGCTCTTGTTTCTTGTTTTAGGCAGGTTACTATGGAGGAATGATTGGTCACAACACTGAAAGAGTGTTGAAAAGTGTTGTTCTTATTTCTTGTTATTGTATTTTTTTTTTTACTCTTGACTCAGGCAGGTCACAGGTGATAGCTCTAAGAAGGAGCTATTGGGACGATTGTTCCCGTTCTTGTTTTCATTATTGTTCTTATCATAAGAATGTTGTTCTCGTTTGTTATTTTCCCTTGTCGCTCTTGTTCCGCATAGGTCACAGGTGATAGCTCTGAGAGGGAGCTATAATGATTGTTGCAGGAGGCAACAGTTTAGATGGTCTCTAGCTGAGACAAGGAGCAGACTATCCATACATAGTGTTGTGTACATGACCCTACACATCCATGTAATAAAGGAGAAGAGGACGAAGTCAGAACCTTCTGGCAAGAAGGGTACTTTTGCAGGATACAGAATATCTCATATGGAGATTGATTGTAAGATGATTGTACAGATCTCTCTAGTTTAGTTGATCACTCCTCGGATCATCAGGAAGAATCAGTACAACCAGAAGGACCTACTCAGAAACATTGCGTTGACCAGGAAGAGACCAACATGGTCCCATGATACTTTGCATGATGCAAAGGGCATGTAGTTATATGGCATTGATGATCCATATCATGAGGAGGAGCAGATGGTTCCACCAGTGGTGAGACAGGCGGCCCCACCAAGTACCATCTTAGAAGGAGCCAGAGTTCAAAGGGAGTCAACCCTCAAGATCCAGTAGGAAGGAGCAGCCTCCCAGTACAGTCCATAGGAGATCAGACTTCAAAGGAGGTCAGTAGATGAAGAAGGAGCAGATGTCTCTAGAGATTATATAGACTCAAGGGAGTCAAGCTTCAAAGGGAGCATGCGGACTCAGAGTGAGTTTGATCTCAGAGAGAGTCAGTTGACTCAGAGGAAGACTAGATCATTCACGGGAAGTTCCCCCTCGGATTCAGGTGGGAGAAAGAGACAGCTTCCAGGACTGACTGACAGGTGCCATGAGTTGAGGAGGCTAGATCGAAGCTTCAGAGACTTCGAGGAGATATGAGACCTCCTGGGAGGATTTCCTTGTTTCAGTAGACTTTGCTACAGTGACAGAGGAGGTAGTTAGTCAGAAGGACTGGGATATGGATTTTTCCTTAGTTCCAGAGAGAGCAAGAGACCCCATAAGTTTTCCAGCAATGTGGCATTGATACATAAAATCATTGATTTGGAACCTTCCATTTTTTAGGAAGCTACTAACCAGCAACTATGGAAGGATGCCATGATGTAAGAGTACCAATCCATCATGAAGAATGATGTGTGGGAAGTGGTTCTGAGACTAGAGGGGAAGTTAGTAGTGACTTCCAAGTGGATCTACAAGATTAAGCATGTTGCAAATGGCAGCATAGAAATTTGTGGCTAGAGGATTCTCTTAGAAAGAGGGAGAAGATTATGACGAGACACTTGCTCCAGTAGCGAGAAGAAGCATACACAAAGCAGCCACATGGATTTACGATCCATGGGAAGGTGTCCCATGTTGAAGAAAGCTTTGTAGCTTAAGAAGGTACCCAGGGCATGGTATGCTAGAACAGACAGTTATCTGATGAGCTTGGGGTTTACCAAGAATGATGCAGATCCCAACCTTTACTATAAGGTTGAAGATGGTTTTGGTAGTATATGTGGATGACCTGTTTCTTACAGGGGATGAGAATCTCACAGATGGGTGCAAGAGGGAACTCACTTCAGAGTTCGAAATTAATGATCTAGGTCTGATGCATTATTTCTTGGGATTAGAGGTGTGGCAAAGGCCAAATGAGATTTTCCTTAGCCAAGGAAAATATATAGTTGAGATCCTGCAGAGATTCGGGATGATGGACTGCAAGTCCATGGCCACACCTATGGTTACGAATCTGAAGCTCTTGAGTGATTCATCTTCAGATTTGGTTGATCCCACGATGTATAGACAATTGATCAGATCCTTGATGTATCTGGTTAATACCACGCCAGATATATGCTTTGGAGTGAACACATTGAGTCAGTACATGGTTGAGCCTAGACATGTACATTGGATAGCAACAAAGCATGTGTTGAGGTACCTGCATGGTACGATTGGATATGGACTCAAATATGTCTCAAACGGTGCAGTAAAGTTGCAAGGTTATACAGACTCTGACTGGGCAAGGAGTGCAGTGGACAGGAAAAACACATCAGGTTGTTGCTTCAGTTTGGGATCAAGTATGATTTCATGGTTGAGCAGTAAATTGCACTGCATATGTTATATAATATATAACATATTATATGTTATATTATAATATAACATATTATATGTTATATTATAATATAACATATTATATGTTATATTATAATATAACATAACATATAATATGTTATGTTATAATATAACATAACATATAATATGTTATGTTAATGTTATAATATTACATAGCATATTATATGTTATGTTATAATATAACATAACATATAATATGTTTTGTTATAATATAACATAACATAGGTAGAGTATATTGCATCCAGTGTTGCAATCCGTGAAGCAATGTGGCTTCGGAAGTTGCTTGCAAGGTTATTTGATATAGAGTTGGAGCCAACTTTGATACATTGTGATAATCAAAGTTGTGTAAAGCTTTCAGAGAATCATGTATTTCATGACAAGTCGAAGAATACAAAGATCAAATACCATTACATCAAAGACATGGTGCAGAGAGGAGTTGCAGTGCTCCAGTACATATCCACAGATGAGCAGATAGTGAACATTCTCACCAAGCCTCTGTCTAGAGTGAAGTATGAGTATTTCAGAGACAAGCTTGGCGTGATGCAGAATGTCCACCCTCGTTGAGAGGGAGGTGTGTTGTTTCTCCTCTAGCAGGCTCCCCCTTTAACAAGGGTTTCACAGATCAGTCATGTGGAGTGACTTAGGGAGTAATATGTACCCTAGCACAAGTCTTGCCTACGCCATGTGAGTTGGCTAGGTGTGAATGGGACTTGTAGCATGGTCTTGGACCATGGCGTAGCCTTGGGGCTATGGTCGTAGTCTTTCCCAGTGGATGGGTGTGAATAAGACTACTAGGAGAGGAGAAACATCACAACATAGTCGTGGAGACTATGCCTGTAGTTGTGTATTACTGGAGAACATGGTAGTAGATGTGTGCTACTAGTTGATTGCTACATAGTCGTGAAGACTATCGCAGTAGTTGTGTACTACTGGACAGCATGGCAGTAGTTGTGTGCTACTAATTGATTGCTACATAGTCATGAAGACTATGGCAGTAGTTGTGTACTACTCGACAGCATGGTAGTAGTTGTGTGCTACTAGTTGATTGCTACATAGTCGTGAAGACTATGAAAGTAGTTTTGTACGACTGGACAGCATGGTAGTAGTTGTGTGCTACTAGTTGATTGTTACATAGTTGTAGAGACTATGGCAGTAGTTTTGTACTACTCGACAACATGGTAGTAGTTGTGTGCTACTAGTTGATTGCTACATAGTCGTGGAGACTATGGCAGTAATTTTAGTTTTGTACTACTAGACTGCATGGTAGTAGTTGTGTGCTACTAGTTGATTGCAACATAGTCATAAAGACTATGGTGGAAGTTTTGAGCTCTTGATGGCATGGTGGTAGCCTTGGGGATACTATTATAGTATAGTCATTGGACTATAGTGGTAGTCATTGGACTACTAGAAGAAAACATCTTGGTAGAATACCTCCCTAGCTAAGAGGGAGTGTTGATATTTTGGTAGCTTCGGGAGGTATCCCCTCCTAGACAACTTTTCTTAGAGAAGAAGAATATTCCAGAAGTCAAAGGAAGACTATTAAACAATTGAAGAACACCCCGAAAAAGAATAAAGTGAAATAGAAGACCACAGAAGAGAAGTCGGCCCACGGGAAATAATTAAAGTGGAAATATAATTTCCAGGAAGAGAAGTCGGCCCACAGAAATAATAAAGTAAATATGAAGACCCAGAATAAGAGGTCAGCCCCAAACAAGCACCTAGATTAGTATAAATACAGGGCTAGATCATTTCATTTGTACAGACACACAATTCTCCTTTTGCAATGTGCACTAGGAAGCTAGCAACTCCAGTTGTGGCAGTTTTGCTATTTCTAGGTTCTGGTTCTCTTGGAGAGTGCGCCCCACTTGGGGAAGGATATTCTTGGTGACTCTTAGTGATCTCTCTTGTGCGCCACCTCTGGAAGAGTTGCGCTAAGGTTGCATGGTGTTGCCCAGTTGCTTCGCACCAGTTGCAGTTGCAGTTACAGTTGCAGTTACCAGTTGCTAGTTGTGCTAGTTTTGTGGTGTGCTATCTTACTCTCGTGATGCGCCTATCTTGCGCCAATTCTTTGGTGCTCCTCAATTGTCTACCCTTGCTAGGGTTTGACAAGAAGAAGAGATAAGTATTTGTTATCAGGGTTTCTTCATTGTTGGTTTGCTCTTGCGAATAGATCTTGTTCATGGTTGTATCGGAATATTCTCTCTAAGAAAAGTTGGCTGGGCTTTTCCCCGCGTATGGGATTTTCCCAAGATAAATCTTTGCGTCTTCTTGTGCTTGTTTATCCGCTTCTTATATATTTCAGTATATGGCTATTGAATGTTAAAAGAAGATCAAAATGCTATGGTAAATCTAATGTTAACAAAACTAATGAAAATCTAACACATCTTAAACATGGAGAAAAAGTTTGTGATATTTCCCCATAAGGAGAAGATGATAACATTACAAGACACTACATTGGAGCCAGATTCAGTAACACCTGAAGACTTTAAAGATATCTCGAAGGTGATCCTTCAAGAAAATCAAAAGTCAATATCAAATATGCAAAACAAATTTGACGAAGTTATCACTGATAAAAACAAAGAAATTTCGCACTTAAAAGACCACAGTCAAAAACTACTTACATAGATCAAGAAGTTCAAGAATAAAAAACAATGTGTTCAGAAGTTGGAACAAGAGAATCAAGATCTTGAGAAGAACCTATTAGAAACAAATGAAGAAAATTCTCATTTGAAGAACCTTAATCAAAGATTATTAGAACAAATTAGAATGTTGAAAGAAGAAGAATCCAAGAAGCAAGACAAGAACAAAGTCAACAAAATAGATAAGGAAGAAAACTCACACCTAAAGGTTCATAATCAAAGTTTACTCACACAGATTAAAAAGTTAAAGAGTGATAAGAAGTCGCTACGGAACAAGTTAGAGCAACTTATCAACAAGGAATCAATGGTTGATAAAGAGACAATGACTGAACCTATGGAACTAGAGAAGTCTTCAAATGTAAAAATCTCAATTGTGGATAAAGGAATTAATACAGACCCAGTCAACCTTACAACTCAAAAGGATGCAAATCCAGCTAATGTAAAGAGGTCTTCAAATGTCGAAGTAGAAACAAGCCAGGGATATGAAGAAGACTCAATTCCAAAAGTTAATCAAGAAAAAGATACAAATATACGACGTAAAGATCAAGTTGCAAGAACACCTTATCGACATCCTAATCACAAAAGTCGATACTTCAACCAATCAATGTATCAACAAAAACAAATGACCGACATGATGAAGAATGTTATTTCCACTACAAGTGGTGTTCAAAGTAGAAGTTCTCATGGGAGTCGAAATACATCAAGTTTTTTCCAAGAACCCTATAAATGCCCAGTTTTGCAGAAGATCGAATTAGGTTGGACAGACTCCCTTACAATTCGACAGTTATGCTCAGCACTTAGAAGATCCTATTGTCTCGGGTCCTCAACGATCAATAACTCAAGAATAAAGAATCAAGAGACAATATTACAGATAAGTCTTCCATAAGTATGCTTTGAGGACAAAGCATTTCTAAAGGGGAAGGTTATGTAACGAACATAAATATATAAAATATATAGATATAAATAAATAATCATTAAATAATAATAATTAATACATCATAATGAAAAGACATGTCTTATCCAAAAGACATGTCTATTAATGAAAGGGCACCCCTACGTGGGTATGTATGGCCCCTATTGTCATTGTAATCAATCATCTCATTCTTATACATTTTACTCAATATAATATTATTTCATCATAAATGGATTACCTTATTCTATCCTACTTAAATTGGATATTCTTATAATTGTCAAACAAGTTTGTTTGTCACAAAGGATGCCAAATGAAGTAGGGTGCTTGACCAGTAGAGTCAAGTAGCCACTAGAATGATTAAATCATCCTCAACATGTGTGCACAAAGGCTAATGTTCTAATATAACCATAGTCCATCTCCAAATAGTCATTGGATGATTAAATCACCATGAACATGTGTGCCAATGAGGGGTGCACTCCATCAAGTGTTATACCATATAAATAAAAGTTATACCTCTAGCAAAATCCCACCATGATAACAACAAAATAAAAACTCCACCTAGGCTTAAACCTACAGCACACCACCATTAATGGACTAATATATCATATACATTATCCAACCTTAGGAAAAGGCTAGATCATCAATGAAACAAGTAGAAAGAGTTTTCGTGGCCTCTATGGTAGTTTAATAGATGCTCCAAATAACACAATATGTGTTGTAGAGTGTGTTATCCACCAAGCTGCACTAGGATGGACTTGCAGTTGAGCCTCCAAAGATTGAACATTCACATGTTCAAAATCATATTTCAAAAGCCCAGATGGTCAAATTGACCACCTTTTTTCGCATTTCCATCCCTGAAGGGGCATTGTAATAAGATGAGATTAGCATGATGACTTTGTAAAAGGCTTGGACTCCTAAGACTTGATCATGAGTATATACTCTAGAGTGTTTTTTTTCACTTGTTAATTATTTCTTGCCTTCAATTCTTTTTAGGCAAGTTATAATTTCTAAGTTTTTTCACTCACTCCCTTCAAAGCTGGAGTGTGTATTCATGGTTAGGCCTTAGCTTGGTAATCCAAGTCTAGTGTCTAAATGTTTATATTACCATGCTAGGTCATCAATATTGAGTCATATAGAAACTGCGCTAACTCCCCCATAGGTTTTTTTTAAGTTATGAGTCAATAAAAAAATTCCCATAAAACGGGATTTTTTAATTGTAATTTAGTCATGTATTAAAAAAGTGGTACTGTGAGGCATTATATGCCTTGGGGGTATTCATTTTTGGACCCAGAATACCCACTTTACCCAAGTAACCACTTTTGTGAGTAAAATTAGTGATTTTAATTACTTAAAAATTAATTTTGCTCACAAAAGTCAAAAAAGACATAAAAAATCAGTTAAAATCAGCAAAGCTATTTTTTGGGAAACATGTTGGGGACATGTTT
Organism: Picea engelmannii; assembly: GCA_009831015.1. NCBI lineage: Eukaryota > Viridiplantae > Streptophyta > Pinopsida > Pinales > Pinaceae > Picea > Picea engelmannii. Next base: position 30,535 of record ML851081.1, read on the forward strand.
CAAGACAACTCACCTATCTTCTTGTTAACTAAAGGTTATTAGCACTCAAGAGGGAGTTTGATGTTGAGTTGGATGTGTAAGGTGTCACATAGGAGGGAAGCTCAAAAGAAGGTGCACCCATGTTCCTCTAGATGGTGCATTCTCTAAGGAGGGAGCACATCCCAAGGAGGATCCCACCTACTTGGGCCATGTGTCACCTATCCCAACCCTCTCTTATCTCACAAGTGGCGCTTTTCTTGAGTCTTAGAGAGTGGTGTCACTCATCCCCACCCACTTGTCTCATCTTACCTTCCAAGTGGTGCGCCCTCCTTAATTGGGAACTCCACCTATTGATCTATAAATTGAAGCATTCTCCCTTTGCACAAGCTAGTTGGAGCTTGGGAAGAATTGTTTGTTGTATTATTGTTATTGTATCATCTCATTGAATTGGAATAAAAGGCTTTGGAGGCTACATTGGTGTGTCAAATTTCATGTGTGGAACTTCTACGTCAAGTGCTTAATTGTGAGGTAAAATTTGTTTTTGTCTCTTTAATAATTGTTAGTTAGTGACCTTCAAGTGGAGCTATCTCCAAGTAGGATAAGATTACAAGAGCTAGGTTGCTTGATAATCTTATTGCGTATTTGCATTTGAGTGTTTTATATAGCATATTCATTTCGGTTAATGCTTATGCTTTTGTGAAGCATCTTGTGTAGGTAGCACCATTCTACTAATAATTTGTTGGCAAGAAGTCTCTAAAGATCTAAAGAAAAACAGTCCCTCTTTGACCTATCAACAAGACTCGATTTTGCCCAAGATTCCTAGAGTTTCAAGCATTTCTCTTCCTCTCTTTCTCAATTTATAAATCTTCTATTTTTGGTTACTTCAAATACATGCAAAGTAAAGTTCTTATTTCAAAGTTAAATCTATAGATTATTTTATTTGCATGATAAAAGCAACTAGTTTAGATCTCATTTTACGAAGTATTATTTATAAAGTTGATCTAGATTGCTAATTTCTATCTTTTGGATATCTTTTAAAGAGAAATTTTAAAGCTAAAGGTAGTTTGATTTCAAAGTGTTTAAATTCTAAATTTGGGCAATCTTTTTTGATATTATTTACTGTTTTGGGACAGAAAGTAGTATCATCAAGAAAAGGCTCTCTTTCCTTGTTTATTTAGGCTTCATTTTCCTAAGTTTAGTGTAGGTTTACTTAGACTTTTTGTATATATTTTTGTGCAACCTTAACCATCTTTTGCAGGCACTTTCTAAAGTTGTTTTGCAGCATTTTGGCACAAGTACCTGTAGATTTTTTGAGGTCCTATGAAGCTGCCATCTAAGGTCTGTCCTTGACCTTAGTATGGCTCTAAATTTCAACTGTGTGGCTGTCTTTTCTTGCTGTTTTTAGGACAGCAAACAGTCACCAAACTTTCTACTCAATATTTGATGGTTAAGTGCCCTTTTGAGGTGCCCTTGCAAGTGTTTTCTTTACCAAATGTTAGCACATGCAATATACATCAAAACACATAACACTACCTCTAGATCTTTAACTTTAAAATGTTGATCTACACTTCTAAGCATGCATAAAATTGACACATAGATTTTTGGTCAACATAACCCTGGAAAACCCCCCCCCATGGGAAAAACCAATTTGGAGCAGATATATATAGAAGGCCTCAAAGAAAAATGTACAACACAGGAAACATATACAAGTGAACTTGGTACAATAGCAACCACTCTCGGATGCCTTGGAGTTCCTTGAAGACCTCTCCACAAGCCTTGTGAAGTAAGGCGCCCCTTGCCTTGGTGAGACTTTCTTCCTCTTGCTTGCTTTGTCTTTATCTTGATGCCTTTTGTCTTTGACCCTTTGCCTTTACCACTGAGATGCCATGATCTTGCCTTTACCCACTTGAAGAGTGACCCTTGCCTTCTCCCTTGAAGTTTGCACCCCTCCTCACCAGTGCGCCCTCCTCCAAGATATGGTGCGCACCTAGCTTTGGTGCACCCTCTCCTCTAGCAATGGCCTCCCACTAAGTGCGCCCTTAGTTCTCCTCACTAAGGCTCCCTCTCACAAGTGCGCAACTCTCTCACACAAGTCTCTCATGGATGAAGTGCGCCTCTCCTCAAGGAATGCGCCCTAGACCATAGAATGTGCCCAAGCTCTAGTGTATGCCTCCTCCTCCATGGAAGCTCCTCCTCCAAGCTATGGTGCCTTCTCCTCACTCAATGGGAAAATCATCATGCAAGTGCGCCCTCCTCTCCTCAAGAAATGCGCCCAAGCTCTCCTCCTCTTCTCCTCTTCTCACAAGTGAAGAAATCAATCTCATAAATGCACTATACCCTCCTTTAGCCTCCATTGGCCAAGCCCTAAAAGATCAATGGCTTAGATCCAATCTAGCCAAGTCTAATCAAAGGGTGAGATATGATCCAAAAATCTCACTAAGGAAACCCACTTTCCTTAGTTGCTTTATGTCTATTAATTCACCCACTTTGTGAATTAATTGTATTTGTCACTTTATGACTTAAGTGACATATTTCACTTTTGACTTAAATCTCCTAAGACAAAGTGAAACTAGAATCATAAAGTAAAGTACAAGGGTAATAGTCTCCCACTTTGTGTTTAGAGACTCATAAACATATGGGGACCACTTTCCAAGGTACCCAAATCTCAACAGTACCTTGCTGTTTTTTGTAGGTCATTGAATAAACAAGTGGAAACTCTCCCCATTTTTGGCGGATTAGGAGCTTCCAGGACCCCCAGAAGAACCTTTAACCTTAATAAATCATTTTGTAAAGTTGTAAATTTCATTGATCCATTTTATAAGGATATTAAGTCTCTCAAAGAGAGACCATTGTAACCGAAGCAATAAAAAGAGTGGGCTATGTTATCCCCATTTTGTGGGATAACTAAGGAGATTATGTCTCGAGGCCCTCAGGTTGCAGATATGGAGTGCCAAGAGACTACATGACCAGCAGTATCTGCTTGTATTGATGGAGACCCTTCTCACCACCACAGAGGTCAAAATTTTCAGATGGCATCCACCTCACCAACAGGCTTCCGAGAGGCACTGGGCTTTGCTCCATGAGGTACAAGTCAGGTATTATGGTGAGTATCATTTCAATATTTGAGGCAATTTGAGTATGGTGTATCTTAGACTGCTTTAGATTTCATGACATATGCTTGGACATTATGCCTTTTGCCCTGTTTCACCTTGGTGGTTGACTTTGTGCCCTAGTAAGTGGTCTTCCTTGGGAATGGATTTGCTACTAGGAACTCCCTTGAAGAGCATCCGTACTGTTCCCAGCCATACTTACCACTTTCCATCACCTAAACCCCCCATTTCTGTTAGAATATGAAGGATTGTGCTCGTTTTACCATTGACAATACCCTTGTCACCCAACCATAGGACGAAGCCACCCTCCGAGCACCTTGACCTTGACAGAGAAGAATACTAGTAGCAATCAATAGCTAAGCAAGGCTAATGCACCAAGCAAGAATAGAAACCAAAGCTGATCAGATAGTCCCACCCAAAAACTGGCGCAACACCTTCCCCAAAAACTTGCGCACAAAACTGCCAACTATAGTGCGCACAACTGGCTCTCTGCAATTCTGAGAATGTGAATAATGAGAATTGGTGCCCTGTATTTATAGTAATCTGGCAGACTTTGCCTAGGACGACTTCTCCTTCTAGGTACTAATTAATTCATATTAATTATATTTCTGCAGCCGACATCTCGTCTAGGGTTTCCTTTACTTCTTTGCTTACTTCCGGAATATTATAATCTCGACATAGGTCACCATAGAGTTTCATACCTCTCGAAGCTACCATAATATTAACACTCCCTCCTAGCTAGGGAGGTATGGTCTTGAGCACAAACAGACCATTCAACTGGTAGTATCACGAGCACCGTCATTATTATCCAACTGCATAATCTCCTATGACAACTGGTACAATATCAATTGATAGAACACACCTGTGTTTATCCATGGTAGTACACAACTACTCAAACCGTGACACATAGTGACAAACAGTGGAACAAATCCACCACAGTAGTATATCTCTACTATCTGGAGACAAGCAGTCTCCATAACAATCATCTGATGCAAACCTGCACAGAAAAATATTGTTAAAATAAACTGAATCATCTGGGCCAATCTTTCACTCACGTCTGTGAGATATGAAAGAATATCTGCCCTCAAAGTAGAACAATGAGATATCTGGACTATTCTTCTCAAACAAGGAAGAATAACTATCATGTCTTCTGAACCTGGACCATTCCCCACCCTAGGCCATTCTTCCTACACTAATCAAAGTGCACCCTGGAGAGAATGTATAAACCCTAAGGAATGCATGTCCCTGATTGTTGAGCCTGGACCACTCCCCACCCTGGGCCATTCCTCCTACACTAATCAAAGTGCACCCTGGAGAGAATGTATAAACCCAAAGGAATGATTGTCCAGACCATTTCCTCTGTTAACCACAAGAGGAAAAGACTGTCCTGCATCAACCTCCAAAACGGACCATTCCTCATGTTAACCACAATGAGAAATCGTTGTCCGGCGAGGCGGGTCAGTCTTCTTGAGTAACCCTCAAGAAGAGAGACTGCCCTAGACCAC